>APFE030650069.1:40867-108042 GCA_000404065.3 Pinus taeda | reverse complement strand
GTTTAATGATATATTTTATAAAATTAACATATATACATATATTATAAAGTTCAGAATTTTATTAAGGGTTGTTACATATATTCCCCCTTCTGAAAACTTCGTCCCGAAGTTAGAGCTTTAGGTTCAAGGTTTTAATGGACATGACCTTTTGTATCCAGGTCCCCAAGCTATTCCAACTCATCCTATCCTTCCTAATCTCTTCTGCTCCCATCCTATCCGTCCTCTACTAGAGTATGCCATGGCGTCAATTTTACTGACCTAACCATTCATAACACGAAGGTAACAGCGTCAATTATATCGACCTGGTTCCCAGTAGGCATCCGGTAGTCATCATCACACGTCTAGGGGAGCGTGACTCGCACAGTCCTCCCATGACTCCAGGGTTCGGAGGATAAACGGTGGGTAACACCTCCACCCCTCCCAGTAAAAAAATTAGGGCTACTACCCTATCATAGAATCACTTGAGCTTTAATCTGTCTGAGGTTCTGTCATCACGTGGTCATCCCGGAAATTAGATCATTTATCGGCAATCATAGTCTATCTGCAAGTTTATCTGTAAGTTTATCTGCAATCATACACTTATCCATGCATTTGTAAAATGTGCATCAGTATATTCAAAATAATTCATGTATTCTTTATATATGATACTACAGCATAACATAATTTGTCATATTCTATGCATGTGGTTGGACTTTTATTTAGGATGTATTCGCTTCCTGTCTCCCACTTCAGTTGCTCATTTTTGACATGCATAAATGAAACAGATTTATATTGTTTTAATTTCTATCAGAAGTAAAATCATTTAACGGCCTTTAACTTTACTTGACATCTATAATTTAGTAAAACGATCTACATATATATTATTTTGGTATCCATGTACCAGCCGAAATCTAAACATATATTACGTCATAAAGTTTCATGTTTACACAAAAATCATTCAAATGTTTCTGAGTCTCTGACTGTAGTGAAGTAAATATATATACAAAACATATTGTAAAGGTCTTCAAAATGGACATAAATTAGGGTATCTCTGACAGATGTCCTCTGTATTTTCCCAAGTTGCTGATCCAGGGCTATACTTGTCCCATTGGACCTTAACTTGGTCCACCAAACGGTTCCTCAACTGTCGAACTCTACGTTCCAGTATATGTAAAGGTTCGACTGTTATGACTCCCTCGTCCGATACCTGCAATTCTCTCCACTGGATGTTATGAGATGGATCAGCCATATAATGTCTTAATACAGAAACATGAAATACATTATGAATTCTATGCAGGTGGGGTGGCAGGGCAAGACGATAGGCAACAGGTCCAACTCTTTCCACGACTTTAAACGGTCCTATAAATCGGGGAGACAGCTTTGTCCCTTTCCCGAATCGAATAGTACTTTTATTTGGTTTGATGCGGACGAAGACCTGGTCCCCTACTTCATACCTCCTATCAGTTCGGTGAGCATCAGCATAACTCTTTTGTCTATCCTGAGCTTCCTTTAATCGCTGTCTAATCTGACTGACCTGTGCTTCCATTTCATGGATTAATTCTGGTCCTATTATCACTCGATCTTCTAATCTGTCCCAACTTAATGGAGTTCTGCAAGGTCTGCCATATAAAGCTTCAAATGGAGGCATCCCAATCGAACTGTGGTAACTGTTGTTGTATGCGAATTCAACCAAGGGTAAATACTTTTCCCAGTGTGATTGTTGATCCATTACATACATTCGCAACATGTCTTCAAGTACTTGATTTACTCTTTCAGTTTGCCCATTAGCAAAATCGGATGCAGAAACCCTGACAGCACTCATTCCAGCTACTTGCACATACTTTGATAGTAAAAGAACTTCTCAGTGTTCTTCTTTTGTCCATAACTATCATAAGTAAGAAAAAAGATTGTGATTCCGTCCGATTCCACTGTGAAGATGCGTTCTAGAGCTTGGAGAGCTTAGGAATAATATGCTTGTCTGTTAAAAAGTATCTGTGTGCTATTTTAAGTCTTAACTGCAACTTAGCCTATCAGTATTTTCAACTTTTAAATGAGTAAAAAAAAAAAATCTAAGATACAATTGGAACATTTATCTCACTGCATACTTGCTAAATGATTTAATTTTGTACGGCAGATGAATTTTATACTTATTTATTTGATTGAGAATTTAAAGTTATCAGGTTTCTTGAAAGAATATTTTCCTATAAATCAGGTGTTTTAAAAAGAATCTGCTCTTATATATCCATCCCAATCCAGATGAATAGGTAACTTGTCAGGGTTACTGGCTGGCAAGTTTTTCTGTTTTTACTGTAATTTTAGTTTATTCTTAATTTAAATTTTTTTTTTTTTTTTTTTAAGGGAAATTGATAAATTAACTAAAGTGGAAGTGGTGTATTTGGAAGCATCTATCCTTTATCTTTATAGTTTAACAGACCAGTATATCATCCTACCAAAAATAAAACGTAGTGGAGAGAAATCACAATCAAATTTCCAGCCAATCAAACTAAAGACTACTTTATATAAAAAAAATTACGAAAGAAGAAAAATTTTAACATTATTTAAAAACAAGAATACTTTTAAATATAGAGCAATGAAATCCTCTTAAGTGGATCGAGAAATCCAGAAATTTTCTAGGATTCAACTACAATATGGGTGAGTTTACTATTTGGGAATTTGCAATCGAACTTTAACTCACGTCAAAAGCACATAAAAAGAATGACACTGTGGGAAGATTTAGAAGAAGCTGATCTCAAAATATGATTCAATTTCAGTCTTGTTCATATATTTTCATATCTAAGTTAATAAAAGTTCATTTCACTGGTCATTGTTGGGTACAGATAAGTTGGGAAGGGGTTTTAAATTTAGCCATATTATTATTACACTTGAAGATTCTAAGATTCACAGCAATATGTGTTGCATCAAACAAACCATCCCTCTATACTTTTCAGATACAAATGTTTATTGATTATTTCCGTAAACATTGATGATATTGTTTGAAGAAATAGACTAAATCTCTGCACAGAAAAAAGATGACGTGTTCAAATCAGAATCAAACCCATCAGATATGTAGCAAGGGTAAAAAGACCACAGGTATGGAGCATCAGGATTCTTAAGTCTGGATCCTTGTGGGCTACCCCAAAATTGTTTAAATCAGAAAGCACCAACGAGCTGATTTATTATTAGACAATAAAGACACTTTTATGGTTGTCATTAGCCCCTTTCATTAACAGATGTGGTTCCCCATCCAGACAATCGACAAGTTATGTGCCAGCTACTGCGCCACGTTGATTCTTTTTGGACTTTGTACCGTACGATTTGGGAATGTTGGGAGCTCTAAGCCACAGATACCGATTCAATAACAAGAAAATGCCTTACTCAAAACATTCATTTTTATTGACCACGGGTTTCTGTTTCAAGTCTAAAAAGGGATTCTATTGCGTGAGACCAAAATTTAAACATTGAATCCTTATCTTTTTATTTTGGAAATCCGGAGAGGTCAAAATTTTATGAAAAAATAATTTGAATCCCCATGCGTTCGAATTGATTTTCAATTCTTAACGTCTTATGCTTTCCGCTTTATTCATAGTCATCGATTGGTTGTCGATGGAGAGCAAATATTTGTTACCCACAAATTTCATTTCATTTCATTTTGCATTAGAAAGATAAATTGATATACAATATGAACATTAAATTTAAATTATATATTATATATATAATATATATAATTTTTTACTTTATAATAATTAAAAACTTTTGTCGTCACAGATTTATAACTTCACTTAAAAAAGTATAACCCTCCACTCATGACACACCCATGAAACGCATCAAAGTAACGGAACGCCAACAAGACAGTCGGATAAGATATGATAAAGATTATACCATACGTATTATTCGCTTTTTTTTTTTAGCAGTCAATCACAAAATGCAATAATGGCGAGCACCACAGAATGCGGTATATCAAAATATGATAGTGCAGGCCACGACAGCGTGAGCAGTGCCAAACATTTATAAGAAGGGATTGGAAAAAAAGGAACTTCTTAGTTTCCGGCATCCAGAAAATGACAAGACTGAAACATTCAGAAAAAGACGAAACTCAAATTATTGGTTTGATTAAAGTTATTCTACTGTTCGCTGGGCTTCATGACCTCGACGGAAGCTACGCGAGAACGAAAATACAGGACAGAGGACTCCCATCAAGCACACAAAGATTTGGGTAATACAATGACAGTACTGAGGGCAACCACGAGGAATTTCCCTGCTGATATCCACCAGCGTAAACCACGCCAAGCGTAATTTAAGGCGGCCTGACTTAAATTTGGGATTGTTCTAACAAAACCTCAACACCACAGGGCAACGGATATTCAATGTACAGGACAACACCACAGTTTAAGAAATCAGAATTATCGATTTCATGTACCCGCCTGCTCTTCAGAAACAAAAGCTAGCCTCACCACGTGCGAAACCTCTCTTAAATATTAACCCACCAACGGACTGGTAACGGCACAATCGAATTCGTATGGAAACCATAAACCAGAGGTCGCAGGATTAAGGGCTCTGATACCATGTGTAATGACCATAATTAAACATTAACTAGAATCTGAAGTACAGAAAGCCTGAAGACATTAAATTTGTACTTACCTCAACTGCGGCTGATTCTCCTGGTGCTGTTGATGCTGATTCTGGTGGTGCTGTCGTCGCTGTTTTGATCTAGTCTCCGGAAGACCAATACCACCCAACCAGATTGAGCAACCTAGCTGCTCAATCCAGAAAACTTCACAACAGAAGTTCTCTGTCCCTCCGTGCCCAGAACCTCAAACAGCTTAAAGCTCTTCCAATGGACAATTAACTTCCTCCTGGTTTTCTCCTGGTGAAATCTGCGCTCCAGGTTCTTTCTGCTCCTCACTTCTTTTCCCCCTTCTCTCGGTTCAGGCCTTTGCTATTTATTACCGGCCTGGCGGTGGCCGCCCTCCCACTTGCAGCCACTGCCTCCCACGCATTGATGGCTCTCAGATATTTTCCAACCCTCCTCTGCGTTCTGCAATAACTATTCAGTTGGTTTGGACAGCTCCGTTTAAAAGTTCGCTGGTACCCTTTTATAATTTTACATTATAATTTCATAAGGTTTAATTAATATATTTTATAACATTCACATTATATATTTTACCAATTTTTAAGTGATATATTTTATAACCTTTCTTTTATATGTTATAAAGTTTTTTTTTTTTTTTTAAAGTTTTAAAACTCATATTATAAAGTTTAATGATATATTTTATAAATTAACATATATACATATATTATAAAGTTTTTTAAAGTTTTTAAAATTTTATTAAGGGTTGTTACAATGACCGAGCTCCCCACAATGGAAGCACTTTACCTTGGAGATGTCCTTCTTCTTCCTCTTCCCCTGCTGTCCCGCAAATGCCAGAGCCGCATCCTCCTCCTCCTCTTTCTTGATTTGACCTCATTTGCTGCTACTTCCTGCCTTGGTCAACTGTCTAATCTCTTCTTGGGAAGAGTTTCCCACATCTCTTACCATCCTAGAAGATCAGCTCTACCCAAAATGCTTTGGACAAATGTCTCCCAATCCTCGGAGACTGCATTCAGGGCGGTCCTCACCATGAACTCCTGATCTGGTGTGGCCCCTATGGAAGTAAGTTGGTCCCGAATCTCTTGCAACCTACTCAGATATAGATCTATATGCTCCCCTTTCTACATCTGATACAACAGCAACTGATTCTCCAACAGCATCATCCTCTACATGGAAGTGCCCTGATACAATGTCGTCAAGGTATCCCACATCTCCTTTCCCATGTTCTTCTCGGCAATATGCGGTATTACATGATCTTTGAACCCATCAAGGATTATGCACTTTGCCTTAGCCATTGCATCCTCATACTTTTCATTATCAACTAGGTCGATTGGGATAGCCACGGCTCTCAAGGCGAAGCCATTCATGCGATGTCTATCTAGAACAGACAGGATCCTGGCCTTCTAGATGACAAAGTTGGAGGCCCTGTCCAACCTGTTTTGATCCCTCAATCCGTTCATTGCCATCTCCGCTCTACTACTAGACTCCCTCTTAGTCTCGACTTCCCTCCTAGAATTTCTCTCCTAGACTCCCTCTGAGTCTCAATTTCCTTGCTGGAAATCTTCCTGCCAACTGTCAATCCGATCCTCTTTGCAACTGCAACTCGGATCTAGATTTCTTGGCTACAAATCCCTCAGGGCAGCAACTCCCTCTACCTTGGTTCTATCTCGTTAGGTATTGTTCTACTTTGACAGCACCCCACCAACTTCCCAATCCACAATCTGCCCACAACTCCCTAGGCCCGAGCAGCTGAAGAAACTGAACCTCTTAGCTTTGCGCAATCCCGGCAAGACTAAATCGCTCCTTTGGCAAACTACGTCAAGCCTACCTAGCTGAGTAGGATGGCGTGGATCTTCATGAACCTCTTCTACCTCTCTCTGCCTCTGCGTTGGCCCTCTCTCTGGCTCGAAATGATGACGCAGGCCCTCTGCATCACTCCTCTGTTGCTTTCTACTTAGGAGCAGCTATGTCAAGAAAAATTTTAAATTTAGGGCCTGTGTCACTCCTTCTCTGTTGCTTTCTGCTTAGGAGCAGCTATATCAAGGAAAATTTTAAGGATGGACAATTTTCTTGAAGTTTAAAAACATTGGCGAATCTCACTAATCCCTAATATGCAAACTATAAAATGTTTATTGATATATTTGTAAAATTATTCAAATTTATAATGATTTTATATATAGTCTCTATATAATGTCGGTGATTTTTAAGGTAAAATAATTTTATATTCTAAAATTTGGGCGAATCGTCTTTTATAAAAATTGGAAATTGGTCAATCTTTTTTGTAGAAAAATCATGGAAAATTAGCTCACTGGGTGAACATTAGCCCCTAAAATTTTCCATGAGCTTTGTCTCTCGGGACAGCTGCAAATGCCTCTTATTAAGTTGGTGCCTTCAGTTCTCCTGTGTTCTGCAATGCTCTAATACCATGTTGAAATTTCTAAGTCTAACACGTCAAAAATTCTCCCTGCATTATCTGATTTATTTCACCTACTTGTTTATTCCTTAACAAGTTATTTAACCATATAAATACTGAAAATAAACACAAATGCAGTCTCACCTCATATATAGATAATCAACTAAAATAATAGACAAACACACAAGGGACACCGTTATTTTTGGACAATTGTCCCCGAAAATACCCAACTTGGGAAAACCGGTGCAGAAGTTCTAAGGGTATTACTATTAAGCAGCTTTCTTGAGTACAACTAGGGTGCCAAACTAGTTCACCCAACAGGGATTTCTATTTGGCAATAATACCTCTCTTCGGGAGTAGATGTTCAACAAGTCTGCCCCACGAAAATCCTTCCAACACTTCTCCAAGGCTCTGTGTTAGCCCTGCCAGCCTCTGCGTAGCTCTGGAATCCCCTGTGTCAGCCCTCTGCCTCTCTGCGTCAGCTCTCTCGCCTTTTGCGTCACCCACATGTTGATTTGGGGTAGCATCGAATGTGATCTAGCCATGAAAATTGGTTGAGAGGCTAAAGCACATGAGATCTCCAAGACCCAGAAATGGTTTGTGCAAATTCTACCCGATTAAGGAGATATTAAAATAATTAATATTTTTAATGGAGTTCCTAAGTCTAAACTTAGGAAAAATAAAATATTAATGGATATTAATATAAAACAGGGTTAGAAAGTTCCAAATGACATGGATCAAGCCAAATCTAATCTTAGTCGTTGATTAGAGATGTAATCTCGGTCGTTGAAGGACCAACAAGAAAAGTATAAGAAGAGGCTTGAGGGTCAGTTGGAGAATACACTAGAGTGATCAGTCATTCAATTCTCTAGAGCGGGGTTTGCTAAGAGATTGTCGAATCAGTGATCAGTTTGCAGCGAGGGGCAGTGAGTACGAGACAAAGAGGCAGAGATAGTGCTGAGAGACTAGCAAAGGGGCAGACGCAGAAGCCAGAGCAAGCCACGCAGAGGCTAGTTGAGACATCGATATCTTGAGAAATTGATATCTTGATCTCACTCGATGTGTTTTCCAAATGCCCATCAAGAATCTTCTCGTTGATCAATCAACGGCCCAGATTAGATTCTAATCAATGGCTCAGATAATCTTGGCTTGATCTTCGTCTTCTTCTAGAAGATTCACACCTAGTTTAATTAATACACTTTTATTATTTTAATTTCCTAAGTTTAGACTTAGACATCCATTAAAAATAATTAATAATTTTAATTAAACCTCCTCCGGGTGGAATTTCCCAAAACAATTTTTGGGTATTGTGGAATGCATGTTGTTGATTTGGGGTAGCATCGGATCTGCTCTAGCCACGAAAATTGGTGGAGACGCTAAGGCACATGAGATCTCCAATACCAAGAGAGGGTTTGGGCAGATTCTAAATAGTTTGGTAGATATTAAAATAATTAATATTTTTAATGGAGTCCCTAAGTCTAAACTTAGGGAAAATAAAATATTAATGTGAATTAATATAAAATTGTGTTAGAATAGTCCAAAAGTCATGGATCAAGCTAGATCTAATCTTAGCCATTGATTAGGGACTTAATCTCGGTTGTTGATTTGTCAACGAGAAAAGTATAAGAGGACGCTTGAGGGTCACTCGGAGAACACACCGAGTTGATCAAGATTTCGATTTTTTGGGGCAAGGTTTTCTGAGGAAGTCGAAAGAATGATTAGAGTTGCAGCTGATGGGCAGTGAATACAGAAGCATAGAGGCAGAGATAAGACCGGGAGGATCAGCGCAGTAGCCGGAGAGAGGGACACAGAAGAAGCCAAGGGTTCACGCAAAGCCATCTAGGGCTCACGCAAAGGCAGCCAGGAGATGTGCAGTGCTTCAGAGGGTTAGCGTGGGTGACGCAAAGTGCCAGAGGACTGACGCAGTGCCTCCAGAGACTGACACAGTGCCCCAGAGGCTGATGCAGGCCAAGCCAGAGTGACGTTCGGCTAACACTGGGCCAGAGAGCAGTTGACGCAGTCTCTAGAGGCTGACACTGGGGTTTCGTGGAGTAAATTGGAGTTGTGAAGCTGTCGGAGTGTTTATCCAGGGTTTCAACCAGAATATCTGCTTCCGAGTAGAGAGGTACTACTGCCGAGATTTTTCTCTGTTGGGTGAGCCGAATTTGGCACCCAGATTGTATTCTAAAACCGCTTAATAAATCAAAACCTCAGATAGCTGCACCAGTTTTCCCGCATTGGGTTTTTCCGGGCACATTAGTCCGAAAAAACGGTGTCACTTGTGTGCTTGTTTCTGTTTCCTTCAATTCATGATCTGTAATGTGTTGAGCATGCACTTGTATTTATTTCCAGTGTTTACATGGTAAATAACTTGTTAATTAATAGAACAAGTAGTTAGGAATAAATCGGTAAAGTGCATTTCTAAGGGGTTAGACTTAGAAATTCCAACATGGTATCGGAGCGTGGTTGCAGATCACAGGAGAAATGAGGACATTAGCCGAGCAAAGCAACAGCAGCAGAAAACAGTTGTCCAGAGTGACAGAAGTTGTTCCTAGTAGAGTAGCAGCAAGGGGTGACACAATGCCGATGTCATCAAGATTGAGCCAGGAAGAGGTAGCGCAAAGGCTGAGGGAGGCAAAGACAGCCTCACGCAGAGGCCAGGAGGGCTGGCGCAGTTCGCTGAGGAGGTTGATTTGCCGGTGCCGAGATTGCACAGAGCCTAGGAGCTCTAACCTTCAGTTTGTTGGAGCTTAGGAGGTTGTGGGTAAGTTGAAGAGTGGAGCTGGTGGGGTACTATAGTCAAAATAGTACCTAACAGGGCAAGACCAAGGTGGAGGGAGTTGCTACTGAGGGCTTCTAGCCAAGAAATCTGGATCAGTGGCGCAACTGCACTAGCGATCAGAGTGGGGGCATCTCGACATTGGCAAAAGGGTTTCCAAGAGGGAAATCGAGGCTCAGAGGGAGTCACATCGAGAACTTCCAGGAGGGAAGTAGAGGAGCAGCAATATGGCAGTGAACGGGGTAAGAGACCAGGACAGACTGGACGGAGCCTCAAACTTCGTAGTCTGGAAGGCCAGAATCTTATCTGTTCTAGATAGGAATCGTGTTATAGCACTTCGCCTTGAGGACGATAACTATCCGAGTTGACCCAGTTGATAACAACAAGTACGAGAAGGCAATGACGAGGGCCAAGAGCATCATTCTTGACGGGGTCAAGGACCATGTGGTACCACATATTACCAAAAAGGAAACAGAAAATGAGATGTGGGAGGCCCTAAAGAAATTGTACCAGCATACTTCTGTGCAGAGAAGGATGTTACTAGAAAATTAGCTACGATCATACCAGACGCAGAAGGGAGAACAGATCGACCCCTTCCTCGGTCGATTGAAGGAGATCCAAGATCAGCTGACTTCCATAGGAGCCACGCTAGATCAAGAATTGATGGTGAGAACAGCACTGAACACAGTCTCAAAAGACTGGGAGGTGTTTGTCTAGAGCATACTAGGAAGGGCAACCCTTCCAGATTGGGAGGAAATGTGGGTTCCTCTTCTCCAACAAGAGATCAGAAGGTTGAGCAAGGCGGGAAGCAGTGGCAAGGGGATCAGATTCTCAGAATCAAGGAGGAGGTGGATGCTGCCCTAGCATCTGAGGAAAAGCAGGAGAAACGGAAGAAGGAGGACCTCTCCAAGGTCAAATGCTTCCACTGTGGGGAACTGGGTCACTATGCGAGCCAGTGTTCGAGGAAGAAGAGCAAAGGAGAAGCCTTCGAGACCAAGGCTACACCAACAAGGGCAAAGAAGGAAGTAGAGACAAATGATGACTGTGCCATGAGTGCACACACACCACTTGAGTGGAAGTGGGGAGACATCAAGTTGTAGTCAAACTATTAATTTTAGGTATGTTCTATGCTTAGAGCAATTTATTTCAATTTTCATAGTTAGCTCAATATCTTTTCCAGATTAGCAATCACATCAGCGTTAAACTAAACTACAGATAGAACATAAACATAAATCGCAGAAGACAAGCCAAGACAAGAGGACACAAGATGTGGCACTAGCCAGGGACAAACCCTAATGTGGGGAAACCCTTGATCAATTCTTCTCATATGTTCTTCAATAGTTCAGCAGAGAGAGAGAGAGATAGTACTTTTACAACAGAAGTCAACACTTTGACTTATCTATATAAGAGCATAGATCATCTCTGAGAAGATGATTCATGAGATCAGTTGAAGACATGCTGCTTCAACTAATTCTCCAAGGTGACTCCTTCACCTATCGTTGTGTTGCATTTCGTCATCATGCTGCACCTCACCGCGCTGCACCATGCTGCACCCATCATCGCTATGCTGCATCTCATCACGCTTCATTAATCATCACTGTACCCATCATTGTACTGCATTATGTGCCATTGCTGCACCATGTTGCCATCCTAACCTATGCGTTGGCTACACCTTGCTTGCTCGTTGTCCCTTGCTTGCTTGTTGTCCCTAGCATGCTTGTTGTCCTTAGCATGCTTGTTGTTGCACGCTAGTTTTCCCTTGCATGCTAGCTGTAACATTACATGCCTGGTGTATTTGCCGCTAAGTACCATACAATTGTCCCAATGTTAGTTAGTTGTCCCTTGCATGCTGCTCTCCTTTGAAGATAGATGCTCTGGCTGTTTCGGCAGTTCCAGGCAATCCCCAACAGTTCTGCCAGTTCCGGCTGTTCCCGGCAGTTCAGGCAGTTCTAGTTGTTCCAGATAGTTCCGGCAGTCCCGGCAATTCCGGCTTTTCCGGCAGTACCGGCTTTTCCGACAGTTCCGGCATTTTCGGCTTTTCCGGCTTTTCTAGCAGTTCCGGCTTTTCCGGCATTTCGGCAATTCCGGCTTTTCCAGTAGTTCCGGCTTTTCCAGCAGTTCTAGCTTTTCTAGCTTTTCCGGCAGTTCTGGCTTTCCCAACAATCCCGGCTTTTCCAGCAGTTTCGACTTTCTGCCCTCTAGATCAAGGCAACGTTATTCCTTAGGATCTCTCCTCCTACTAAAACCCAAAGACAAGTAGAGAGAGGAAGAGATCCCAAGTGTGTTGAAATGACTTAAAGGCCACCTCTATTTATACTAAAACATTGAGCACATGTGGGGTTTATTTGGTTGCTGGCCGACCTTGACGAATTGTCTTATAACACAAATAAATTCATAACTCCATAAATACTTATCGGAATCGGATGATCTTTAGATCAATCCTACACCTCTCGATGAGAGGGATCCAAGAAAAATATCAGCTGCCATAAATAAGATGACCCACATGGAGTTTGGCCCTAGTTGCCAATTTTAACACTCCCTCTCAACTAGGGAGAACTCCATCCGTTGATCCATATGTCCAACTATACTATCTCTGCCATCAGTGCCCTTCACTGCTCTGCTCTGCTGAACCATGAAGAAGAACAATTGATCGAGAATGTCTCATACCATTCTCTACTGACCCGAAGTCAATTTCATCTAAAGAGAGTGTGTCACATCACTCTTACGGACTCGAAGCCAATTTTATTGATCCCAAATCAATATCACAAGTGAGTGTCTCAAACCACTCATACTGATCCCAGATCAGTTTCATTGATCCCAGATCAATGTCACAAGAGTGTCTCAAACCACTCATATTGATCCCAGATCAATTTCATTGATCCCAGATCAATGGAGGTCATCCTAGCATAGGGAGTACGGTAGATACAACGATGCGTCCATCGATAGTACTACTATGGTCCCTATCCCCGTTTCCCTGCTCATTGATCAGATGAGAGGTACTTCCCATGAGTCCCAGACTGCATGGGTAGGATGCCTCGACAGGAGAACTAATCATCCTGTCCACAGGAGAACGAATCATTGTGTCAGTGGATGCCACGGAGAACTAATAATCCTGGCCCACAGGAGAACTAATCATCCTGTTCCATAGTCGCCACGGAGAACAAATCATCCTGGCCCACAGGAGAACTAATCATCCTGTTCCACAATTGCCATGGGAGAACTAATCATCCCAGCCCACAGGAGAACTAATCATCCTGTTCCACAGTTGCCACGAGAGAACTAATCATCCCAGCCCACAGAAGAACTAATCATCCTGTTCATAGCGCACCACCAGGGGAGGGTGAGTCACCTTGTGGTCGTTTGTTGCTCTAGTAAGTACCCCAAGCCTCCTAAAGCTCCCAGATCTCAATGCATGCAACATGCAGGACCCTTATAAGAAGGGCTCTCAACGACTCCAAGTCATTCGGGAAAGTCACAGATTTGACCTTTCCCCGGGACTTTGACAAAATGTTTGCGACCTATACATCAGTCTCAATGCAATGGAGCATCCTCGCTCATCGACTTACCATATCGCAGATAAGGCAGTATCTGATGTCTATCTGTTGGAGCAATCATCTAATACGGGATTCCTCAATAATCGAATCCCCCCTCTGGTTGTCACAGAGAATCACAGTGGTATTCATCATGTGTACAAACAGCTCACTTAAGAGCTTCTGCAACCATGCAGCTTCACATGAGATCATACTCGTAGCTATGTATTCGGTCTCGGCAGTGCTTATAGCAACCGACTTCTACTTCCTGCTCATCCATATCGAAGCAGAATCCAAAGAGAACCAACACTAAGAAGTGCTCTAGTGATCCTCCACACTGCCTGCCCAATCAGCATTCGAATAATCATGCAGTTTCATATTTCCGGCAGTTTATCTCAATCCATGAGAGATTGTGCCCTTAAGATATTTCAGAAGATTCTTGGCACCAATCCAGTGAGGCTCAACCAAATATGAGCTCACCATGCTAACTGCAAAACATATGTCCGGACAGAAGTTCACCAAGAACATGAACGCGAATGAGTTTATGAAACTCAGAGGCATTTCCCAAATCTGGTCCAACATCACCACTATATAACTTCTGAAAGTTAAGATCCTCGAGGTAGTCACAGGCTTGCAGTTTATCATTCCACATCCGGAATCCAACTCCCTCTTACTTCCGCAAATGAGAGGGTCTGCACTTGTCAGAAATAGGTCGTCCTCATAAGGTGTCGGTATGAGAGGTCTATTATCCACTAATGGTTTGGATCGGTTTCACTCCTAGTGAATCTCAGCTTCATCAGACAGCTATCAATCCTCTCATACTACGCCCGGGGTGTTTTGCTTCAAGCCATAGAGGGATTTCTTCCACCTATATACATGAGATTCCCGATCATGAATCTCAAACTCCTCGGGTTTTTCCAAACCTGTGGACTTGTTGCATGAGGGGAATAGTCCCCTTATAAGATTTTCCTTCGGTACATATCAAACATGTACCTTCATCTTCTACTTGAATTTAGACATCCCTATCACCATTTGACTCACATCAGGTAGGGCCCTATAGGTAGACCTCCAGTGTTATAGCTGCAATATGTCAATTGACATGATCCCCAATGGACCATCCTACAACTTGATACAAATTGCCAACCCTGAACCCATGAGAAAAAGCATCTTTGAAAATTATACTTTTTAACACATACCTTTCCATCGATGAATGCCACCCTGAAACCTTTGATTTCCATTTCCGAGATGGACACCAGGTCCTTCTTGCAATCAGGTACATAAAAGAGATTCTGTAAATGAATCGAGTTACCCTTATTCAATTGAGAGTTAACATTCCCTACACCCTTTCCGGGATAGGTGGCATTAGCTCCAAGTATATTCCCACGATTGTTTCCATCTCTACCAAATTAGAGAGCGCACCCATCTATCCGATGAAGTGCCTTGAAGCACTACAATCTATAAGCCAGATTCCCAAAGAATCTGAAGGAGAGGGCCAATACAAGATAACGCTTCCTTATCTTATCAGAAACAACATTTGATTCTTCATACCTAGGGTTCCTTGCTTTCTATGAAGAGTCGGCCATGTCCTTGATGACCTGCATTACCTGTCATTCCTTTGATCATTGAAGATGTCCCTGGAATGATTGTTATCATCATCAAGTGATGTGTCCCTGCCATTCAGACACTCCTTTGTATAATGGCCGAACTAGTTATCTACCTTTCCTTCCACCCTGAGATCTGGTCTTCCAATGAAGTGATCTTTAGGTAGAACCATATTCCTGCTGCACATTCTGATGATATTCTCTACTCACTTCACGCTTGGTGAATTTGAAAGATGATGAGGAATCACTGATCCTTTTTGTCCTTGCCAACTGTTTCGATGATTTCTCTTCACTCTTGCTTTGGACATTGTCTTCACCTCAACTCTGATACATGTTAATTTTAGTTATGTCCATGCTTAGAGCAATTTATTTAATTTTCACAATTAGCTCAATATCTTTTCCAGATTAGCAATCACATCAGCATTAAAGTAAACTGCAGATAGAACATAAACATAAATCGTAGAAGACAAGCTAAGACAAGAGGACACAAGATGTGGCGCTAGCCAAGGACAAACCCCAATGTGGGGAAACCCTTGATCAATTTTCTTATATGTTCTTCAATAGTTCAGCAAAGAGAGAGAGATAATACGTTTACAACAGAAGTCAACAGATTGACTTATCTAGATAAGAGCATAGATCATCTCTAAGAAGATGATACATGAGATCAGTTGAAGACATGTTGCTTCAACTAATTCTCCAAGGTGACTCCTTCACCTATCGTTGTGTTGCATTTCATCATCATGCTGCACCTCACCATGCTGTACCCATCATCACTATGTTGCATCTCATCACGCTTCATTAATCATGACTATACCCATCACTGTACTGCATTATGTGCCATTGCTGCACCATGTTGCCATCTTGACCTATGTGTTGGTTGCACCTTGCTTGCTTGTTGTCCCTAGCATGCTTGTTGTCCCTAGCATGCTTGTTGTTGCAGGCTAGTTGTCCCTTACATGCTAGTTGTAACATTGCATGCCTGGTGTATTTGCTGCTAAGTACCATACAATTGTCCCAATGTTAGTTAGTTGTCCCTTACATGTTGCTCTCCTTCGGAGATAGATGCTCCGGCGGTTTCGGCAATTCCCGGCAGTTCCCAACATTTCTAGCAGTTCCGGTTGTTCTCGGTAGTTCCAGTTGTTCTCGGCAGTTCCAGTGGTTCCTGACAGTGCTGGCAATCCCGGCAATCTCAGCAGTTCCGGTTTTTCCAACAGTTCTGGCATTTCCAACTTTTCTGGCATTTCTAGCTTTTCCGGCTTTTCTGGCAGTTCCAGCTTTTTTGATAGTTCCGTCTTTTCCGGCAATTCCGGCTTTTCCGGCATTTCCGTCTTTTCCGACAGTTCTAGCTTTTCTGGCAGTTCCAGCTTTTCCGACTTTCCCAGCTGTTTCGACTTTTCCGACAATTCCGGCATTTCCGGCTTTTCTGGCTTTTCCGGCAGTTACGGCTTTTCCAACAGTTCCGATTTTTCCGGCAGTTACGGCTTTTCTAGCAGTTCCGACTTTTCCAGCAGTTACGGCTTTTCCAGCAGTTCCGGCTTTTCCGGCAATTATGGCTTTTCCAGCAGTTCCGGCTTTTCTGTCTTACTGCCCTCTAGATCAGGGCAACGTTATTCCTTAGGATCTCTCCTCCTACTAAAACCCAAAGACAAGTAGAGAGAGGAAGAGATCCCAAGTGCGTTGAAATGATTTGAAGGCCACATTTATTTATACTAAAACATTGAGCACATGTGGGGTTTATTTGGTTGTTGGCCGACCTTGACAAATTGTCTTATAACGCAAATAAATTCATAACTCCATGAATACTTATCGGAATCGGATGATCTTTAGATCAATCCTACACCTCTCGATGAGAGGGATCCAAGAAAAATATCAGTTGCCATAAATAAGATGACCCACATGGAGTTTGGCCCTAGTTGCCAATTTTGACACAGACGGACTACAGGCAATGAGGGGCAAGATCCTCAAGGTACCTAGCCTCTTGGATTAGACCTTACTACGGGAGCCCCGAAGAGGAGTAGCAGTACTGGCGGATGTCAATAGAGACGATTGCAAATGGAGCAACAGAGGGAGCTACAGTGCAGGATTCCCAGGACAGCGTGAGGCAGCAGTACGAGAAGCACGGGAGTGTTGCAGCAGTGCAAGATGGCACAGAGATGTGTGCAATGGTGTGGGATGCATGGAATAGTTGCAGCAGCACAGAGGTCAGAGAGGGAGCACTTGTCAGCCGTAAAGGGAGCTTCAGCATCATGGGTGTCTCTAGCCTGACGGAGATGTCAGAGTTGGGAGATCAGTTACTTACTTCTCAATAACTGGGTTGCAGTGCAGCAGTTAGCAGTGACAGTGTTATGGGTAGCACAATGCAACAGGATGAGAGGGAGTTGCAGTATAGATGCAGTAGTGGTAGTGGCAAGGCCATGGGTAGTAGTATAAGATGCAGCAATGCAAACGATGGGCAACAGGCCTACCATCAGCACAGGGACTGATGTCGAATGATCAGGGTGATACTCAGTGAGGAGTATTGCTAGAGCACAGTCCTCGCTAAGAGGGAGTGTTGATTTGGGGTAGCATCGGATGTGCTCTAGCCACGAAAATTGGAGAGGCTAAAGCACATGAGATCTCCAATACCCGGAAATGGTTTGGGCATATTCTAAACAGTTTGGGAGATATTAAAATAATTAATATTTTAATGGAGTCCCTAAGTCTAAACTTAGGGAAAATAAATTATTAATGTGAATTAATATAAAACTGTGTTAGAAGGGTCCAAAAGTCATGCATCAAGCCAAAAGTAATCTTAGCCGTTGATTAGGGACTTAATCTTGGTCGTTGAATTGTCAACGAGAAAAGTATAAGAGGAGGCTTGAGGGTCGCTTGGAAAACACACAGAGAGAGATCAAGAACTTCTGGGGCAGGTATTGTTGAGGAAATTGAGTGAAGTGATCTAAGTTGCAGCTGAGGGGCAGTGAATACAGAAGCAGAGAGGCAAAGAGAGTACTAGATTAGCAGCGCAAAAGCCGAGACAGAGGGACGCAGAGCCAGCCAGGGCCCACACAGAGGCAGCAAGGAGTTGCGCAGTGCTTGAAAGAGCCAGCGTAGGTGACGCAGAGGCTCTAGAGGCTGACACAGTGCCTCCAGAGGCTGACATAGGGTAAGGAGGGGTGACGCTAAGCCAAAGAGAGGTTGACGCAGTCCCTAGAGGCAGACACTGGGATTTTCGTGGGGCAGATTGGAGCTAAGAGCTGCTAGATCGGTCATCCGGGGTTTTAGCCGGAATATATACTTCCGAGTAGAGAGGTACTACTGCCGAGATTATTCTTCGTTGGGTGAGCCAATTTTGGCACCCAGATTGTATTCAGAAACTGCATAATAATAAAACCCTCAAATAGCTGCACTAGTTTTCCTGCATTGGGTTTTCCAGGGACATTGGTCCAAAAATAACTGTGTGACTTGTGTGATTGTTTTTCCTTCAGTTGATGATTTGTAATGTGTTGAGCATGTACTTGTATTTATTTCCAGTATTTACATGGTAAATAACTTGTTAATTAACAGAACAAGTAGGCAGGAATAAATCAGTAAAGTACAGGAAGGGTTTCTAACAGTTAGGCTTAGAAATTCCAACAGGACGTTGTCATTGCCTATGTCTTGGTGAAACTCTGTTTCCTCATCTGCTCCATGGGTGCTGAGGATAATTGGCAGGACTGGCTCCTGAGGGTCGGCGCCAATTACCTGAGGAAAGCTAGTAGTGGGGAGGCCCTCATGGGTAGGGGTATTCTAAAGTCCGGGAATTGGCATGAGGGGAAGCCGGGAGGTAAGCAGAGTTTGGGCTGGGGGCATCTTGGAGCCCGAGGGTCAGATATCGCTTTGTAGTGCTGGTCAGGGCAAGGCTAAAACATTGATGAGTCAGGGGGGATGGGGGTATGGTCATACAGAGGTGGGTAAGCGAGGTGCGGGACTTGGAACTCATCGGCTTGGCTACCAGGCTACAGGATCAGTAGTTGGCCAGCTACTGGCACCTCGCTCCCAAGATCGAGGCCGAAGCATTTGCAAAGTAATGGGCATGCTGGGGCAAAGCTACCAGGGTGCGGGTCATGGTCATGCTGGGTGCGGGATCCTGCATTTTGGGGTTCATACAAATGAACCGAGGGTGGTGAGTTTAGTGAAAAGGCAGAGCCTTTGGGTGTTGGAAATTCAAATCATAATGTTATGGCAATCTTGGTTTCTTGTCCCCTTAGCAGGTCCGCAAAACGGTAATCATTCTCGCACGTGAAGAGCACAGAGGCTAGCTTCGGGCCATCCTAAGGATTTGGCCAGCAGGCACTATGACAAGGTGACACTGGGCAGAATGGCGAAAGGTAAGGGTCGAGGAAAGAGGCCACGAGTGACCGAGGTCAAGACTAAACCAAGCACCTCGAATAAACGTCGAGGTAGAAAACCTATGGCCAACATGATAAGTGAAGCGACCGCTACATACAAGGAAGGCACCAAGGAGGAGATAAGGCAGTTGATAGCAGAATGGGAGGAAGACATAAATCAACAAGCGAGCGTGGATGAAGCTGAGCTAGAAGACTGGAAGCTCCTGGTTCTAGATCTGGGCAACACGAGCGGAAGAGGGACTCAATTTAAACAAACCCTGCATCTTTATTGGCTAATGAAATGCCTCCTTAGCAAGGCTATGGAGCAAATCTAGATGACTGCCATCCAGGATTTCCCAGATTATAAGCAAGAGTTTCAGAAGCTGCAATTTCAATTGCAGAAATAGGACAGTCGCCTTAGCCGCATGTAGAGACACTTCCCTTGCAAGTTCGCGCACACTGAGCTGCCTGGCTCCAGTGCTAAAGACCCGGCCCCAGTCGCATCAGTCTCCGCCCAGAAGGATGGATAGAATGTTGATTTTCAATTATTTTTTATTAGTTTTCATGCGAATAGCTTTTAATTTCCAGTTTACAGTTATACATATATATAGGCAAATAGAATATGGATGTGGACATGACAAGCAAACTTATCTAGCTTGGATAGATAGACTCAGTATTTTTTGTTACTGGATGGCTTATCATGCGGTTAGGTGGTCAATAAATTTCGTTTCTCGCCGAGCAAGTTGAGACCACCTAACCTGGTTCTATGTGGTTGTAACTTGATTGTTTTATAATGAAAAATAAGGATCTACCAAGCTTAACAATAAAAAAACACGTTCCTCATAAAGTTACCTTGGGTTGCATACCCAACTTCGTATTGATTTATTTGCTTAGATTTCCACATCATTTTTAGCCTCAAAATAATTACTTACAGTTTGCTGTAAACTTTGTTTTGTAGCCTTATCAGTGTGTTTTTCATAGCATAAATTGCATTAGATTTATCGTCAAAATCATCAGTAAAGGTTGCATTGTTTTCCATGTGAATTTTCGGTCTTCCAATCATTTACAGTTGTTTTTTACATCTTTATGCACAGATTTTGTTATAGCAACAAGTTATAGGTTTGGTTTAAGTATTGCTACCGCTCAAACTACCAGGGGGTCCTAGCACTTGCTAGGTCAAGAGCAACAATGAAGCTAAAGCCCACTGTCACCACAGCTAAAGCTTCCTACTCTTTACAGACTTTCACTGATTGGAGGAGACTCAATATATAGAAAATCACTTATGAAGGATAAATCAACTAAGATGGATGTGATGTGATCTCAGGGACCCTTTCCTAGGGGAGGCTCAAGAATGGGACTTGCTTGCTTCTTAAGCAAGGTACAAGGCTTTCTAGGATAAGGGGGTGAGGATTTAAGGGCTAGGCTTGAGGAGTGGGAATTGTAAAGGAGCTTCCAAAACCCTAAAATCCTTGTTGAACTTGGTTTCCCAAGTGGTTTTCGAAGAGTTGACTTTTCAAAGGTATGGGACCACACAAGACCAAGTGGACCCAGGTTAGGTCAAGAGGAAGGAGTTTAGCAACCAATGATAGACTTGACCTAAACAAGGAGGAGAAGGGGATAAAGAATTGATTTTCAGTTGAAGGTGCAAAATGATCCCTATGAGGAACTCCCCTAGGGAACCTTAGGGCAAAATCCAATCTCAAGGCTAGGGCTTAGGATATTTCACAACCCCACGGTTGGAATTCCCTCAAATTTAGAGGAGACCTAGGAGACACTCTAGCGCAGTAGAAGCCAAGAGATCGAAGTTTTTCTATGGGTGGTTTGTCGGGAAAATGATTCCCTAGGAGCCCTAATGCGGCTAGACCTAGACTAAAGAAGGAGAGGTGAAGAAAAATGTTTCTTTAAGTGATCATTTTATGGTAGACCAGTGCTTAATCCTTTGGGGAGATTGGAGTCAGGAAGAATATGAAGATAGACTTCGTTTCTAGGTCAAGAAGGCTCTAAGATCAACTTCGCTTGGCATTAGGACAAAGGAGAGTGACCTTAAAGGCTTTTATATTTCTTTTTGCAAGGTGAAGAGGTTTATCAAGATAAATTCAACCATAGAATTATCCCTAGGAGAATTCGTTCAACAGACATGGCCCATACATAGAGATATGCTATATAGAAACATAATTCCACAATTTCGCAATAAATGCCTAGAGAAACCAGCCCTCATATAGCGAAAATTTCATCATCAATGTATGTGACAAAGTAAAAGAATAAATAGCATTAAATGTGTACTTACATGTAAGAGAATATATCCAACCACCGATAAACTTGTCAATCAAGAAGCTCCAAGATAAGAAAAGACAATCCATACATCAAAATTCATCCATACTCCAAAATTTCGTCCACCAAGAAGGAATAGCGAAAATCTCAAAAAAGATACTAGTCCAAACCAAGTGATGGTGAGAAATGAACTCTCATCATTTGTATTTATACACCTCTAAAGAGTTCGATTTAGCTATTTGAGCTTACATTAGCCCCTAAAATAGAAATAATGTGCAAATAACTAAATTTTGGTGACAATCCCACCAAACTAGCTCATAAACAAAATAACAAGCCTCTCAAAAGGTCGAGTGATCAATAATACATATCATTGGGCTCTCTAAGAAGCCTGGTGAAGTCCATAAGTGCCATAATGATGAATAGGACTTCCAAAAGTAATGGACAAGGGGTTGGCATATGAAACTTCCAAACTGGAATCCTATTGCAGCAACTGGAAGTTATTCTCCTAATTGTTAATTTAATTTAAAAATTTATTTGTTGTTTTCTACGACAAACACTGAAGAAATCACACTGCAACTTACATAAATAAAACTACAGAAGAATAAACGCTAGAAGAAATGCTAGCACACACACATAAAATAACATAGTTATTTTTGGACAAAAGTCCCTAGAAAAACCCAACTTGGGAAAACCTGTGAAGCAGTTGAGGGTTTTAATATTAAACAACAGTGAAATAATATACGTACAACTGGATGTCGAAACTGGCAATCCTACAGAGAAATACTAGCAAGAATCTAGAGAGGAATTTCCCTCACCCCACAGGCAATCTCCCAGCACAACCTGCCTTCAGAATTTTGGCCTTCTGAGGCGCTACCTCAGCCTCTGCGCTGCTCTGTGTAGCTGACTAGACAGCTTGCCTCTTGTTGGATTCTGATGAAGTCGTTATGCCTTCTGCTAACCAGAAAGACGCTTCTCCAGCACTCTAGGACTCCTTCCTGACCTCTGGAACTGAAAACGTCAGTCTCTCCCAACAAATCGACTTTGCCACTAGAGGCTACTGCGCAGCGCTGCATCAGCCTCTTTGTGGCTCACTTGCCTCTCTACAAATGCACTCACCGGATTTGGAATCCTTCCTTTGGCTTCACTGTACCTGCCCCTCTCTCACTGCTTCTATCTCACTAACTCTTTCTCTAGCAACTGACTGCTGCTACTCTGGAAATCGATTTGATCATGAAATTGAACCGCTCAAGTGTATTCTCCAAGTGTCCATCAACTTCTTCTTATAATCCTCTATTGGGACTCCAACAACTAAGATTAGATCTTAATAGATGGCTAGGATTAACTTGAAGTTGATCCGTGTGAATTTCTAAATCACTCACGCCTTGACTTAATTAATTCTGATTAATTAACCATATTCCTTAAGTTTAGACTTAAGAAATAATTAAAAACTGGCTATTACTCTAATTAAGTCATTTCTAGGCGGAAATTCCTAAAATGATTTCTAGGTTTTGGAGATCACCTGTATTCTAGTCTCCTCACAAAATTTCAAAGCTAGAACACATCCAATGCTACAAAAACTAACATGGCCCCTTGTTCTCCACATAATAAACCTGTAGTGCTCCCAATGGGTGTAAGGGCACACAAGTGACCTCATGGGTCTCCAAGTAAGTCGAAGATGCCTATAGACCATCCGTAAGGGCTCAGATGATGGTGTAAGTGATGCCACATCAACATACAAGCTTTGGTTCATCTACCAAGTGCATGGTACAACTATGGGGCTGTCTAAACAAAGGTGAACCATGTGCATCTTCCTCGTCCAATAGGTGAATATCGAGCAATCTCTGAATATCTCTAAGGATCCGTGGAGGGTTTCCTACTGTTGTGGAGGCCCATGGCTCTCAACACACCCTACACATGCCAATGTAGCCCTCTGGAGGGTTAGGACCCCGTATAGGAAGACCAAACTCAAGATGGAGACCACCTGCAATCCTGCATAAGATCTAATGCATCCCCTAGCTTTCCAATACAACAAGTCATCAAGGAAATCAAGTAAAAAAGCTTACAAACCATGGACAACAGGTGGGGAATTCATAATGGCATGCCCTTCCATAATGGGATTTGGCATGTGCTAATGTCTCCAAGCTCCAAATGGGGTTAACCAAGTATCCTATTAGGTGGTTTCTACTTCTAAAGGGGATAGTATGTCCAAGGTACATCCTTTAAAAGGAGGTGGCCTGTGATAAAGAGATGAATGAAGTAGGGAATGAAAAGGGGTAGCCCTATGCCACATGTTGGGGTACAAGGGTAGCTAGAAAAGGGAAGCCCACACTTGGGTATGTAATGTATAAGAGGGAGCAATCGTGGTACATGAGGTGCCCCCGCCTTGATTTTTCCACCCTCCTTCATATGCCTTTTGTCTTTTATGATTTTTCTTTAATTAACTGCTCAGAGCTCAAAGGGTAAGAGCATGATGATGAGATATAGCATCGGATACCCCTTTAAGATAGGGTGGTTCATTGCCCACCAAGGGTTGGGACAATCATGGGTTCCTAAGTGATAAAGAAGACTCATTTAGGGCCTGTAGGAACCAGGGTGATGGCCATGATGATGGGGTAGAGCTCATGTATTGGCTTTTGCCCACGTGCTAAATGTGTTTATCCCGACCATCATTTGCATTTCGTGGAACATTTTCCTGTTGAATATGGCCAATCATGCTTTTGTTTTTCTTTTTAGCTACATCAACCTCTGGGGCATCATTCCAGGCCTGACCCGTGGTGTTGGCAAAGGGAAGGGGAAAGCTAGCCCTATTTGGACTTAGTGGAGGAATGTGGACCCAGGTGGGAAAAATGATGAATGGGGTTATAATGAGTGGAAAGGGGGCAATATATGTGGATGAGGGAGCGGGACCATGCAACCAAAATCAAGGTTTCCCATGAAGCACCATCCCTAAAGCCAAAGGGTCAATAAAAGAGATCCCACGGGACTAGAATCCAAGGTTAACATCCAAAAGGGGTCTAGGGGACAAGAGCACAAACCTGGCCCATTTTTTCCGCCGAATCTCCCTATTAATCCATGCCCAGAAGTGTCCATGATAAGCAAACTACAATACTCAATTACCAAATTAGAAGGCATACCTTTAGGTTCGGGAGGCCCTCCTTCAAACATACGATCATGGCAGATGGGTGAGGAACCACGTGGCTAACTCAAGTAGCAGAGAGCTAGTTAGTGGCTGCAAGGGGCTACTGGCTAAGAACCATCTCGGGAAAAAAATTCTCCTAGGGATATCACCCACAAAATGGTGGGTAACAAGTATCACTAATTGTTTATTGCATTGTAGTTGACTCCTAAAATCATCTAGAGATCCCCCCTGTGGTTAGCAATTACTAACCCAAAGTACAGGGAAAGAGATGTGGTAACAGTGTACTATTTGCAGTTACCTTGGAACTAGACAGTTTCAAGTGTTAACAAGCTTAAAAATGAAATCCAATTAAAACTAGTTGAGTAAAATAAGAAGTGTGAAGGGCATCCAAATGGACAAGAATTGAAAGCTGAAAAAATTAAGTTTGAGAAAACTGCTAGTTGTACTTGAAACTTTGAAAGCTGATAGTTTTAACAATGCCAAATTGGAATGGTAAAAGATAAAAAGCGTTTGTAGACATTACTCAGAACCACCAACATCTTGACTGCAGAAGAGTCCACCAAAACCCAAGGATGCTGCCTTCCGAAGCACTTCAACTGGAAAATATTCCCGCTTATCCCATTCAGATGCAAATGGCACAAATTCACGCTTGGAAAAATCCTGCAAGAGACAATGTACATTGTATGTGTCTATGATAAAGAACATTCATCCAAATACAAAAGTTCTAGAAATGTGAATTTTGCATTTGAATTTTCAAATTTCGAAATTATAAAAGATAATATTAGAAAGACTTCATGCATTTGGGGAAAACACATAATCTTTGCCCAGTGTCTCGGAATCACCTTATTGAGTCTTAGTATGTTGTGCAGAGTGCAGTCAACCATGTTGTTGATTTATATTTACAGTAACAGAGTTCTATAGAACTGACACATGATTTTCTCCCTACACATGAATGCATAGATAATTTACCTCTTCATAAAATCCAATGACTGCAGCAGCCTTAAGAGCTATTATTTCATTAAACGGTTTCCCTTATCAAATCCATTTACACTGTCTCAGCCAAGTTTCAAGCTTATCTCAGAATAAAAATTTCAGGACATTCATTACAGCCCAGATTCTGTACAAGTAAAATGTATCATAAATGCCCAAGAGAAATCCATAGTCTTTAGTTTAATTAATAAGACTTAAAATCTTAATCAAGATGACAAATTAGCAACAAGATAGGACCCACATATGACTAGAGAAAGTTATAGGTGTCATGTGGTAAAAGGTATTGGATTTTCTAGAAGTGTCATAAGTGTATAGCACAGTTGAGGGTGTCCATGAGGTGAGGGTACTGGCTAAACATCATGCATGCTGACTAGAATGCACAGAATGTCATAGATATCCATATCCTCTTCTCATATCAATATCACATCCTATTTGTTCCATTATTTTGGCTTAGAAGAAGTACTATCTTAGAGAACTACAACCTACTTAATTTGTGTAGCAGCTTTCAGTGGAGGAAATTATTTTGGTTTTTCGTCATTATCCTACTAGAATTTGTGAGTAGAAGGTAACAGCCTGACAGGAGAATACAGCAGCTGGGTTAGGAAGGGTATATACTACAGAATTTTGCATTTACTCTTCATCTTCTGATTGGAATACGACAACTTGCATACAAAACCTGAGGCCTGTATGCAAATCCAGCAATCTACAGAAACAGGGGGCTTTTGGTTGTCTCAAAATTCCGGAATGTCACAAACTAACTCTAGAAGGGGAGGACCTTCACCAGGTTTGCATTTTTGATGTTTAACATGTTTTTCAGCCAGTTTGACACAATAGAGAGGAGCTTGGTAATACATGTTGACCTGAGACTAATAGTACGGTGAAAGTGACTTATCTTTCTAGTTTCCAATCATGTCTATCATCCTCGTGATTTTATAGCAAGAATATGATGAGATACAAAGTTCATATTTGATTGCATGTGCTCGAAATTTATTTCCACGTGCATGTTAGTGCAATAACAAATAGTAAAAGTACACAACAGTGATGAATTATGTTGGGCGTATTGTCGCTTAGATTGTACAAGCACTGCAACAATGACTCAAGTCGGGGGCTATCACCCTGATCCCCAACCTCTGTTCTAGCTATCTCCCAACCGCAGGCTATGGGGGGTAGTCCCTATGGAAATGTGAAGGTGAGGGACAAGTTGCTAACCAACAAGTAAGGGAGACACAATTGAGTGGCCTAGCTACTTGGTTAAACATTGCAAGATCTTAAGGATTATATTAAATTCAAATATGAGACCAATGCCTTACAAAGTCAAAACTCTTGCTTATTATTAAATTAAGACCAAGTAACCGGATAGAAAATCGCCGCTTAGATGCTTCACTAACCTATATGCAATGCAAATCCTAAGACCTAGGTGTGATGCAAAGATCCTGGTTACTTTTAGTTATATGCCTAATCTAAGTATGACCTTCCCTTACTGTTTTGAAGCTACGCTTCAAGGTAGGTTGTGGGAAGGAGGCCAACAGCAAACAAGCAAAGGCTTGATTAACGATACCTTCTATTAGGCTCCTATCACCCGATGTCTCCAGCGCTGCAGACACTGTGGCTCTGACAACTGCAAGGTCACAGTGTTAACCACTGAAGAGTTGTTAAGCCCCTCAAGCTAGATGAGAAGGGTGGCCCTAGAAGTCTATCAACCAAACTTATGCTTGGAGGTAAATTATTAATGCAACTAGGCCTAAAATGCTTATGCAAAGGATGGGAGTGAACATTGAGTTGAGATTGTTTAATCATTTAAGTACTTAAGTTATGATTACATCTTATGACAAGAGTACTTAATAATGAATTATAAAACAATCTTACAACCAAGAATGTGTCGATTTTCTTAGTGCCAATGTAAACAATATACCAATCCACAACATACTTAACCAATAATAGCAATTAAAAGAATTTAAATCAATTACTTAACAATTAGCCAATGATTACCAATCACAATTTCTCAAGATATTCCAATGATGATTATCAACAATCTTATGCCAAAGATAATGCCAGAACTTATGTTCTTTAGACAATGCCACTTATTTAAGAGATACTTGATTAAATTTAAATGTCAAATCAACCAAATAGATTCTTCAATGCTTTGGATCACAATTAAGATGCCAATTTATTGTTTGCCAACACAACACAATTAGATATCAAGAAACAACAGGACTTAGATCACTAGATATCAATATGCCCAAAGAGACTTTTGATATTCGATACCAAGAGTTCTTAAGATCGGAGTGTTTTATAAGTGTTTATTAGAGGTGAACTTATGGATCAACTCAGAACAACAAACGTGTTAGCGTACTTGCAATAATTAGAATCCAATCTGCTATAAAACCATTAAGCGTGAACAAAGAGAGATCTTGTGTTACTTATACCCAAATCACATTCAGATGAGCAGTCATTAGACCTATAGGACAGCAGCAAGAAAATTACTCTAGATCAAGAAATTATCAAGCATGGAAAAACCAATTATGATCAATGAAATGTTAAGTGACTTGCCAAGTGAAAACACAAGCTAACTAATCCTCTTATGATGTGTTATTCATTGTTATATCAGATCTGAAATCACTTATTACAGAAGTATTAAAATCATGAAAACAATGAGCTATCAATGTGAGGGTGTGTGCCAAAAGGTGTCCAAAAATTTTTGAATGCCAAAGACAAGTTTGCCAATATGAAATTATGAGATTTTAGCCCTGTTAAGATGTTATTTCAGATTTATATTAGATCTGATCTACTGATTATGCAAAGATATTTCAGTCAACAAACAAGTAGATCTATACCCAATAATCAATGCCCAATTTACCAAAACACTAGCAAATTTTTACCATGAGTTTCTTAGTGTGTTTAGACCACTTAGATGTGATTTTTAGGGCACTTAAGCATAAATTTTATCACTATTATGAAAGATTTATCAAAGTTGTAGCAAACAGTGAAAGAAAATGAGAGTTTCAAGATCAAACCCTAGACCCAAGGCCTTGTAGATCACTTGCCCAAGTTGCCAAAATTCTTCCAATGCACTTGGCCCTTAAAAACACCAATCTTGAGCCAATTTCTTCCTGCAAAAATCATCAATATTCAGTCCAAAAATTTTAGAGGTAGGTTAGGGCAAATGAGGGCAAGGAAGAAGGCCAAAGGGGAAAGAAACAAGGCTAAGTAGGGTAATGGCTACGGTCAAAAGGCCTTAGAGGCCTAGCAGCTTAAGGGAGGAGTCCTTAGGAGACCTACGGCAGGCCCTAGAGGGTTGTCGCTTGGCCAGAAAGAGGGTCAGGAGGCCCCAAAGGGATGCGGCATAGGGTTTTGAGGCTCCAAGGCCTACAGCACCCTAAGGGAGGCCTCTAAGAGGTTGTCGCAAGCCCAAATTGGTTGCGGCCTAAGGGAAGAAGGGGAAAGGAAGGGGGTCGAAGGCCCTAGGCCTCACGGCCAAGCCTAAAAGGCCCTAAAAATACCATGACAAGGGGAATAAGGCAGGTCGAGGCCCTTAGGGGCTTATGGCCAACCTTAAAATGCCAAAAATGGATAACGTAGGGGGAGAAAGACTAGCGCAGGGAGCCAAGGAGGCTAGACGGCTACCCTGGAGGGTAAAACCGGGCCTGCGAAACTTGCAAATTTTAAACCCTTGCTTCAAAAAAATATTTTTCTTCAGATCTTCAATTTTACCGCAGAATCTTCAATGGTTGGCCCCGCAAAAATTGTACAGGCTAGATATTACCCTCAAGTGCCTAGATCTAGCTCTAATCCAGCTCTTTTCCCTTGATCTTACCTGCACAAATGATTTTATAATAACCCAAAACACCAATATATACAAAAATTTCAAAATAATTCAAAACCCCAAAAACCCTAGCTGCAAAACAAATGTTAGAAAATAAATTATTTACAAACCACTATTTTACAAATATATTTACAAAATAGACATGTGAAAAATGCTTGAAAGAATATTGAAAGATTAAATTTTTATAAATCTTTGATAATGGCTAAATGTATTTCGAAAGATAAATGTAGAAACCACAACCCTAGCGAAGTTAGAGAACCAAAAAATTATTGGGATCCAAACAAACTCAGTCTTTGTCCACGATTCGTGAACTTGGAGTCCAAGGGCTAGGGAACCTGCACACACTATATATTTATGAAAGATAACCGTTAGAACAAAAAGTGAATCAGATCACCTAAGATAAGCCCACAACTTACCAATAGAATGCTTCTATCATCTACAATGAAATAACAATTAATAATAATTACAAAGCACAATATAGGAATCTCCATACCCAACACATACCATAAATCAATAGATTAGAAACACAATGAAATGTACCCCAAAGTCTTTATTATGATTAATCCAATGTTCCTAGCGGGGCAATAATTTACATCAGCTTTTCAGAGTTACATTAGGCAAAATCCGATGGATTGAGACACAAATGATCTCTAATTTATATATAAACCCTCTAAGTGGAAAATTACAGCTAGTTGGTTTGATCCCCGTCAAAATAATCTCGGTCGTTAATAAATTTTTGATGATCTTTTAATCTTTGTCGTTGAAATAATTTATTTTGAAGAATTTTCGAATTTCTCATTAAACACCTTTTTTTATTAGCTCAAAAATAATTATTTTAAGCTAATTTCCTCAAAAAAATTGACTTTGACTTGACCATCAAGGCCTAGGGGTCCAATTTTTCTTAAAATTTCCAATATTTCCTTAGTGGGGAACCTCTAAAATTAATTTCTTTAAGACCCACGAACTTTTCAACTTGAAGAATTTAATTTCTCCAGCAATTTAATTTTTGACTCAAATTAATTAATATTCTAGCTTAGGATTAATTTTATTTTTTTCTACAAGCGAACGATCTGCTAAGTCATTCGTGCAGCTATGCAGGTCACGAGTTCAAACCCCAAGAATACCCGGAGGACGTTCAAGGCGGGTTGGGCAGACCCTCCTAGAGGTTATAGAGGTAGTCGATGGGATTCGACCCCGTGTAACGCGAGTACGATACCACCGCCGTTGCCGATTATTCTAGTATATAAAAATAAAAAAATAAATAAAAAATTATTTTTCTAAAAAAATTAATTAATTGACACATGAGGGGATTAATTATTTTTTCCACCCTCAAATATTTTAGCGATGGTGTCAAAGTATGAGGGACCATGCACTAATTTTTACATAAAATTTACAAAATTCAACCCTCAAAGGGGGAATACTCATTTATTATAGACCCTCAAAATACATACCCAATTCTGCGACACAATATGATCTAGTAGACCAAGTGATTTGTAATAAAATAATTTAGCCAATTAACTTAAATTATTCTGAAATCACTTTTACAGAAGACTACTAAAACACTAAGACTCACCTAAGACTTTCACAATAAATTCCATCCTAAATTTGGGGTGAGGTTGGAGGGAAAAACTATGTCGATCACCTATGTTTAGAAACATAAATGAATCTGTGAGACGAAAAACCTCCTAGGATGAAATTCCTTGCCAAAATAATAGGCTTACCTAGGTTATTACATACATACATGGTCTTACTAACATCATTTACATTAAAAATTTTGCAGAATGGGTTTACAATGACTCAAAATGTTGATGGTTGATGATCTTGATCCCTTGAAAAATTTGGTACAACTGCTTCTTTGGAACTTTGATAAAATGTGTGCAACATTTGGCTCCATATGGGAACATATTGCTTTCATGAAGTAACGTGAGAATCCCAGAATCCTGCATCCAAGAAAATAAAAGTCCATCAAATAGATATCCATTCAAATCCAAATCATCATGCATATATAGAAAATTCACTAGAATAGAAAAGATCTACTCTAACAAACTAAAATATAAAGGTATGAAACATAAGTGTACAAAATAAAACTAACGACATAAATGAAAAGTAGGGTTAGAGATACTATATAAAGGACGCCTAATGGCATCAGATGTCATCGGTGTGGTACAATCTGAGACGTCTGCTTGCTGGCAAGTAGATCAATGGGTTTCTTATCAGATGTCCCTTAAGGAAACTTGACCCTCTTTAGCTGATGAAGATTTTGATCATTGTGTTGTGTGAAAATTCATGAATCTAACACATCAGAAACCCTTACTGCAATTACTGGTTTACACTCTCCTACTTTTTCTTTACATTAACAAGTTATTTAATTGCATAAACATCGAAGTAAACACTATCGCAGCCTTCACAAATATACAGAGCATGCACTGAAATAAACTAAGACAATAACACAAGGGACACCGTTATTTTTGAACAATCGTCCCCGAAAAAACCCAATTCATGAAAATCGATGCAGCATATAGAGGGTTTGTATTATTAAGCAGATTTGTGAATAAAACTAGGGTGCCAAAAATGGCTCACCCAACAGAGAATATCCTTAGCAGTAGTACCTCTATCCAGAGACAGATATTTCAGCAAATCAGCAACCGGATGATCAAACCCCACAGTGACTCTGGTTGTTCCCTATTCTGGACAGCGAAAGCTGCTCCAAGCACTACTCAAGAACTGCGTCACTCCTCCAAAAGCTGCGTCACCCTCTCCTGGCTCAGAATCTGTTGATCTTCTCCCAGCCTGCCCCACAGAATCTCCCCAATGCTGCCTCTGAGGCCCAACATCAGCCTCTATGGCTTTTGTGTCACCTGCGTCAGCCTTCTACATCCTTTGCGTCAGCTCTTCAGCCTCTGCGCCAGCCCTTCTAGGGCTGCGTTGTCTCTCCCAACACTGCGTTGCCTCTTTGCTATGCATTCTTCAGCCTCGAATGAAAATTCCTTTGTTGAACTGCCCCTCACTAAAACTGATCACTTGCTCGATTTCCTCAACAAACCTCACCCCAGAAAATCGAACCGATTGATCTTTCTTGGTGTATCTCCAACTGACCCTCAAGCTTCCTCTTATACTTTTCCTGTTGATGATTCAACGACTGAGATTAAGTCCCTAATCAACGACTATGATTAGCACTGGCTTGATCCTCGTCACTTAGAACTTTCTCAACCATTTTATATTAATAGACATGAATATTTTTATTTTCCTAAGTTTAGACTTAAAAACCCATTAAAAATATTAATTATTTTAATATCTCTTCATCCAAGTGGAATTTCTCCAAACGGTTTATGGGTCTTGGAGATCTCATGTGCCTTAGCCTCTCCACCAAGTTTCATGGCTAGAGCACATCTGATGCTACCCAAAATCAACACTCCCTCTTAGCGAGGAATGTGCTCTAGCAATGCTTCACCTTAGAAGCATCACGTTGATCCTCTGCATCGGCCCTCTGTGCTGATGCATGGTCTGCTGCCCCACATCCACTGCACTGCTGCTTCCTGTACTACTGCCCATGACACTGCCACTACCACTGCTACATTTGTACTACAACTCCCTCTCAAAATGTTGCCCATAGCACTGCCACTGCTAACTATTGCACTGCAACTCAGTTACCGAGAAGTAAGTAACTGAATTCACCTAATCACTAACAACCTGGTCAGTCTGGAAGCCTCGTGATGCTGAAGCTACCTCAGTTGTTATCCTGTGCTCCCTCTGCTGCCACTACACTGCTGCAAACACCTCTATGCCTCTCGCACTGCTGCAACCTCCATTATGTTGCCTCAGATTTCAGCACTCTAGCTCTGCCACTGTTGCTCCACCCGACACCTGTCATCATGCTAATGTCATTAAGGGCTCCCGTAGCCGTATGTGATCCAAGAGTTTGGGCACCTCAAGGATCCTGCCCTTCTTTTGTAGTCCTCTCGACTACAGCTCCAAGTCTCCCCATCTCTTCTTTATAAGCGCATGAGCACTCATGGCACAATCATCATAAGTCTCGACATCCTTCTCCGCCTTTGCTGGAGTAGCCTTTGAATCAAAAGCTTCTCCCTTGCCTTTCTTCTTGGGGCACTAAGAGGCATAATGTCTCAGCTCCCCACACTTGAAGCACTTGACCTTGGAGATGTCTTTCTTCTTCCTCTTCTGTACGCCCTGCTATCCCGTTGATGCGAGAGTTGCATCCTCCTCCTCCTCCTTAATTCGAACTCCCTTACCACTACTCCCCGTCTTGGTCAATCTCCTGAGCTCTTTCTGTTGAAGAGATACCCACATCTCCTCCCAACTAGAGAGAGTCGCTCAGCCAAAAATGCTTTGGACAAATGTCTCCCACTCCTCGGAGACTGCATTTAGGACAGTCCTGACCATGAACTCTAGATCCAGTGTAGACCCCACAGAAGTAAGTTGGTCTCAAATCCCTTGCAACCTGAGAAGGAAGGGATCTATCTCCTCTCCTTTTTGCATCTGATATGACCTCAGTTGATTTTCTAATAACATCTTCCGCTACACGGAAGAGCTCTGGGCATAAGGTGGTCAAGTTCTTGCCACATCTCCCTTGTTGTGTTCTTCTCAGCAATATGTGGTATTACATGATCCTTGACCCTTTCTAGGATCATGCATTTCGCCTTCGCTTGGGCCTCCTCATACTTCTCATTTGCATCAAGGTCAACTGGGACAGCTATTGTTCTCAAGGCATAGTCCTTGATGCGATGTTTATCCAGGATTGCTAGGATCCTAGCCTTCCAGATGACAAAATTGGAATCCCCATCCAATCTTCCTAATCCCTCAATCTATTCACTACCATCTCTGATCCTCTTCTCTAGACTCCCTCTGAGTCCTGATTTCCCTCTCGGAAATCCTTCGGCCAACTATCGAATCACTCCTCTCCAATCCTCCTTTCTCGCTGCAACCCAGATCTAGATTTCTTGGCTAGAAATCTGTCGAGGTAGTGCTTCCCTCTACCTTGGTTCAGTCTCATTAGACATTGTTCTTCATTAACAAAAATAGCATCCCACCAGCTCCTCAAATCGAAATCTGCTCAGCTTCCTTAGCCCCGACGACTGAACAATCTAAGCCCTTCTGGCTCTACGCAATCACAATGAGAGTTGGATCCGCTCCTTCGAGCCATTGCGTCAATCCTTCCTGGCTCAGAAAGATGACTTAGCACTGCATAACCCTGACCTGCTCCCCTCTGCCTTTGTGCTGGCCTGGACAGCTGACATAGCTACTGTGTGGGCTTCTCCCATCTACTGCGTCACCTTCACCTGGCTCAAAGTGTGAGCCTCTGTGTCACCTTCTATGCATAGCGTCACTCCTTCTACGTCTCTAGCTCTTGAACAACACTGTCACTCGGGACAACTGCTTTTCTGCTGCAAATTCTTCGAATTTCTTGGTTGGTGTCTTCAGTCGTCTATGATCTGCAATCACTCTAATACCATGTGAAAGTTCTTGAATCTAACACATCAGAAACCCCTACTGCAATTACTGGTTTACACTCTCCTACTTTTCTTTACATTAACAAGTTATTTAATTGCATAAACATCGAAGTAAACACTATTGCAGCCTTCACAAATATACAGATCATGCACTGAGACAATGACACAAGGGGCATCGTTATTTCCGGAGAATCGTCCCTGGAAAAACCCAATTCAGGAAAATCGGTGCAACATATAGAGGGTTTGTATTATTAACCAGATTCGTGAATACAACTAGGGTGCCAGAAATGGCTCACCCAACAGAGAATATCCTCGGCAGTAGTACCTCCATCCGAAGATAGATATTCTGGCAAATCAGCAACCAGATGATCAAACCCCACAGTGGCTCCAGTTGTTCCCTATGCTAGACAGCGAAAGATGCTCCAAGCACTGCTCAGGAACTGCGTCACTCCTCCAGGATTTGCGTCACCCTCTCCTGGCTCAGAATCTGTTGATCTGCTCCCAATCTGCCCCATAAAATCTCCCCAGTGCCGCCTCTGAGGCCCAACGTCAGCCTCTACGACTTCTGCGTCACCTGCATCAACCTTCTGCATCATCCCTTCTAGGGCTTGCCTTGTCTCGCCCGACACTACGTTATCTCTCTGCTATGTATTCTTCAGCCTCAGATGAAAATCCCTTGTTGAACTACCCCTCACTGTAACTGATCACTTGCTCGATTTCCTCAACAAACCTCGCCCCAGAAAATCGAACTGACTGATCTCTCTTGGTGCATCTCCAATTGACCCTCAAGCCTCCTCTTATACTTCTCCTATTGACGATTCAACGGTCAAATTAAGTCCTTAATCAACGGCTAAGATTAGAATTGGCTTGATCCTAGTCACTTAGAACTTTCTCACCCATTTTATATTAATACATATTAATATTTTTATTTTTCTAAGTTTAGACTTAGGAACCCATTAAAAATATTAATTATTTTAATATCTCTTAATCCGGGTGGAATTACTCCAAGAGTCCAAACGATTTCTGGGTCTTGGAGATCTCATGTGCCTTAGCCTCTCCACCAAATTTCATGGCTAGAGCACATCCAATGCTACCAAAATCAACATGTTGTACGTCTCTGTCATAATGAAGTCTTTTGCTTTTTTCTACTCGGAAGGAAGGATGGAAGATGCAATAAAGAAAAGTGATACATTGGCTAAATAAACTCTGACTCGAAACGCGGTGGATGACCTAGTGGCTTGACTTTTTCACCATTTTCTAACCTCTTTGGCACCTCGACATAATACTTTATTTCAACTTCCTTCTATAGCCTGACCATACCACATGTTGCAGCGGGGATAGTGGCATATGATAAGTCCATCTGAATAGACCCACCTAAGTCAGCCGCAAACTTCCTGGATAAGGGCATTCACCATACATTTGGCACATCAATAATGGCTATGTCCATAGTGATGATCTTATATGGGTAATGTTATCGCTCAAACTAGCAGGGGACCTAAGGGAAATCCTTAAAGGGTGAATGCTAGGCCAAGGGCAACAAATGGAGTCTTAGCCAACTGTCACCTCAATTAAGGCTCGCTTCTATTTACGGACTTTCATCGACGGGAGGAGACCTCATATGTATGGAGTCACTAATGAATAATAAGTCGATGGATATGAGTGACCCAGACCCTTTCCGAGAAGGTTTTGAAAGGTGGAGCTTGCTTGCATTCTAAGCAAGGTACTATGCGCTTCTAGGGAAACGAAGAGGATTTTGGGGGTTAGGTGTATGAGAATAGGCTTTGAAAGGAGCTCCATGCACCCTTAAATCCTGGTTGAAAGTTGGTGTCCCGGATATTGCTTAAAGAATAGTCTTTTTAAAGCGTAGGACCACACAGGGCCAAGTGAACCCAGTTTGGGGTATGAGGAAAGTATGAAATAGTCAATGACTTTCTTACCCTAGACAAGGTGGGAAGGATCAAAAAAATTATGACTCAATGGTGTTGTTTGACCGAGGGAAGCGCTAGCCTTAGGGATGGCAGGGAAAGTTTTGGTCCTGGAGCTAGGGCTTGGCTTTTTTCCCAACTCCACCATCAGAATGTCTTCAAATCTGGATGAGGGCTAGAATAGAGGCCAACGCAGGAGATCCTAAAAGATCGAACTTTTTCAGCAACTAACTTGTTGGGAAAATGATGCCCTAGGTACCCCAATGTGGCTAGACTAGGGAGAAGGTGAAAGAATAGGAGTTTTAGTGACCACCCTTGGTAGATCAGTGCCTTAATACTTGGGAGAATGGAATCTATGTTGGTCCCAGAGCTAGGGCTTGGATTTTCTCCCAACTCCACCATCGAAATGTCTTCAAATCTGGATGAGGGCTAGAATAGAGGCAGTGCAGGAGATCCTAGAAGATCGAACGTTTTTAGCGGCTAACTTGCCGGGAAAATGATGCCCTAGGCACCCCAATGTGGCTAGACTAGGGAGAACGTGACAAAATATGAGTTTTAGTGACCATCTTTGGTAGATCAGTGCCTTAATACTTGGGAGAATGGAATGTATGTTGATTATGTGTGGGATTTCTTGGTTTCCAGTCAAGGAGGCCTCAAAATTACTTCACGAACCCTCTAGGTCAAGGGAAAGAAATCTTGAAGCTTTTATACTTCAAATGTACAAGAGGAATGGCTTGTCAAGGTCAAGTTTTACCTCTAGGAGATTCCGCTCGTACTACAAGGATCAATGCATGGAGAGAATGTTATGATAGAGACAATCCCACAATATTAAGCAACAATTTGCATGGAGCAATTAGTCTTAAAACAACAAAAATCCCATCCAACATATATGAAAAAGTACCAAGAATAGCATCAAAAATTTCGTACTTACAATGCGGTAGAGTATATCCAACCATCCACAGATGACAATAATGAAGCTCCAAGAGAAGACAAACCAATAACCATACATCAAAATTCATTCATAAATGCTCCAATTCATCCTCCAACAAAAACAAAAAGTGTGAAATTCTCTAAAGGAGAGATCGAATCCAAAGTGATGATGAGAAATGATCTCACCTCTCTTGTATTTATAGACATCAAAGGTGTTCGAATTGGCCTCCTTGGCCTGCATTAGCCCCAAAAATAAAATAATGCGCTAATAATACAACCTCTTGGTGACAAGCCTCACAAATGAAAAAGTAAGCCTCTCAAGGGGTCAAATAATAATCTATGCATGTCGTAGGACCCTCTAAGAGGCCTAATGAGGTCCATGGGTGCAACAATGAAGAATAGGACCCTCAAAAAGCAGTGGACAAGGGGTTGTCCCCTTGTAATAACTTGTGGTGCTCCAAATGACTATGGGGGCACACAAGTGTCCTCATTGTTGAGAAATCTAGGGCATTAGCATTAGGAGATTTCTCTTTCATTAGTGACAGCTTGTGAATGCTTTTTACTTCTTTAGATTAGTATATACTTCACGTTAGATTATTAGTGTTCTTCTTCATCAAACCGTAACCAATGCATGAACATAAATAGACAAGAGACACAGCATGTAGGCTATGAGCCAAGGCTAAAAACACTCACTCTTTGAGAGGAAAATCCGCACAAATTTTTCTTATAGAGATTCCAATTGACAAATACCAAGACCAAGACCCTTGAACTATTAGCCACTCCAAGACCAAGACACAAGTCCTCTTTTGCTTGTCTTCTAGATTATTCTTCCATTGCTTTTACCTTCTTAGCATTGTGACAACATCATGACACTGAGTTATTCTTATAAACCTAAACCGAATCATAGCATAGAAGTTATCATGGCACTATACTGAACTCTAGCTTCGAACTGCACCCTATCATGTACCTCCATTTGAACTCTTATGCGACTATTCATTCCAAGCTCAGAGAGAGACATCTGAGCTGTCTCCGGTAGTCCTTCCTTGTTGTCCCTTGGAATGTCTTCGTTGTCCATAGAAAGGTCCTCACTGTCCCTTTGATGCCTCTCCAGAACCCATCCAAACTTAAATCCTTTCTGTGGTTCGAATTTTAGAGGAATCCAAACTTGATAACTGTGTAGATTTGAACCAAACCTTCGATGTCTCTTCTCCTTTATTCAAACTATATGTTGTGATATAACACCCGAAAACATCACCGAAAATCTCAGAGTTGTCCGAATTCTGAACTGTGTTATGCGAAGATCTTAGCAGGGTATATGTAGTAGTTGGTCCGAATATATAAGCCGACGTGAGACAGTGAATCGTTGTGTCTCACTAGGTGAGCCGACATGTGTTACTCCATACAGTTTGGAGGCCGACTCCAAGAGAGGATTGTGCTTGTCTTTTGGAGGGTTCTTAGACACTTTGATAGACTTCATATATATATGACACATGCTCAAGAAGAGCTCTTCATACATGACATTAATTCTTTTGACTCTAATGATAAAATCTTGAAGCTCTCAATGGGAGCCACTAATAAAATAAAATATCTTGCTCATGAAACCCATGAAGCAAGGCATGCAAAAATAATTTTATTTCCTTTTATTTCGACATTTACAAAGATCATAATTACATGTCATTATGATGACCAAACCTAGTTACATTTTACAATGCTCCTTAACTAGGGAGGTATTCATAATGGTACTTGGTCATTCTCAATCTAAAGAATTTCTCATAAGAAGAATTCGAATTTGTAACTCATTTGCATAGCATCATACCAACCAGCGTTTATATAGCAACGCCTTGACTAACAGCTCTATCTCTCCACAAGATTAGAGCAAAATGTTGGAGAGACCAATGATTTATAGACATACTCATCATGGTCTCTCTCAAAACATACCCCACCCGGGTTCTCTTAGGATATGCTCCATAAGGACTATTCTTTTCATGGACTCCCCAGTCCCCAAAAGAATATCCGTCCTCCATGAATACTCTTTCATGGGATTCCCTATATCATCCCACAAGAGCATCGGATGCCAAATGATTACTCAATCCTCCATTCTGTCTTCCCAGGTGAAGCACAGAACAACATGTCTATCGCTCCTTCTTATACCAGGAGGTCCTATTCCATTAAAGTAATGTACTCATTCCTGTCATAGAGGAATGTACCTAAGCTTTCGGCTTAGGAATTTCCAAGTGTCTTCCAATTAAGAAACTTCTTCTCAGGCTCCCTCTTAACAAAGGACCTATAGCAACAATCAGTTGTATGAAGAACTCCTTTCTTCGATGTCATGAATTTCTTTTAAGGAGTCTTAAACCTTTTGGGAACTTCTATATATATAGGGCACAGATCATTCATCACTTTTGTCCATGAGTTAGTCATGTCCTTAACTCATCAGAAAGTGATCCATCAAATTTCCCATCTGCCTTTACTTCAAACCATTCTGCTTTCATGCCATATTTCTTGGAAGGACATTACATCCTTCTATACGGTCTGCTTGGAAGTCATTCACAGATATTCCCTCTGACAATCCTACATGAGCCCAACCAAATGTTAGTTCAAAAATAATCACTAAACACTTCAAATCAAATTTACCTTTGTGATGATCTTTCACCATGACATCTTCCTGTAAGTATCAACATCCTGCATGCAAATTGACACATCTCCCAAAGGTATTTAGTGTCAAGGATCTTTATCTTTTTCCAACTTCCATCATGGTCTTCACATTCTTCCAAGAGATCTTCTAGGCAAATCTTTTTGGACCTCAGATGTTGAATGCCTTCTACCTATTGTCACTCACTACAAAATTCGTTTTCAATTGACCAAAGTACAAAAGAACAGGAAATTTTACAGCCATCCCCCAAGCACAAAAGCCCATAAAGCTAAATTGTACCCCCTCCAATAAATAGTGCTCGGAATTAGTTTTTGTTAATTTTAGGTATGTTCTATGCTAGAGCAATTTATTTCAATTTTCTCAGTTAGCACAATATCTTTTCCAGATTAGTAATCATATCAGCATTAACGTAAACTGCAGATAGAACATAAACATAAATCGCAGAAAACAAGCCAAGACAAGAGGACACAAGATGTGGCGCTCCCCAGGGACAAACCCCAATGTGGGGAAACCCTTGATAAATTCTTCTTCTGTGTTCTTCAATAGTTCAGCAGAGAGAGAGAGATAGAGTACAATGATTTTTAAGTCAATACTTGACTTGCCAAATAGGAGATCAGACATCAGAGAACTTCACCATGAAGATGACACAATGAGGTTGCAGATCTGATACCAAGGACTAAAGATATGCAGCAGATGAACAGCTCAGTCAATTACCCAGATTACTAAAGCTTTCCTTCCATGAGACTCTCCTTCCTTTGTTGCTTCACTGATCATGTCAAGGCTGCTAATCTGGTACCTTTCATATGCAGCAAAGACTGGTGCATTCCATGGCAAACCTGGACATTGGTTAGGGCACAAACTCTGAGAGCCACAACACCTTAAACATACCCCACAGTTCACGTGTTTACTGTGGCTAGCCTTCATACAATCCTCCAATGATTTGCTGCATACACAGCTCCTAAAAAGGTCTCCAACTGCTGACTATGGCCTGCGGCCTAGCCCAGCAGTGGACTACAACTAGGTTCCTTCAAACAGTGATTCAAACAGCTCTTACATAGCAACCTCAATCTCAATCTCCTCCTTATAACGGATTCTCCTTCCCTTTAAATCGAGCTTAGGAGCAATACTAACATGCCCAAACAGCGTTGTTGTTTCCTACAGCAATGTGACATTATCATTGATCCTTCATGCTGTAATATAGTTACCCTTGTTGCATTTTAGATTCACTTTCCTGCTGCGTCTAAGGGTCCTTTCATACTGTGATAAGGTCTCCATTAACTACGGTCTTCCTCCTTCATTTGCTGTTGATTATGACCTCCTTTAGGACTGTGACTAGGGTAGCACTAGCCCTACTTTGTCAGCGGATTAGGGCACACCTGAACTACAGCTTAAACTCCTTGTTTGGACTGCAGTCTAAGGCACAGTTTGACAGCTGCTTGAGACGTCCATTTTCGGTGGCTGGAACCTCCTTCTTTGACTGCGGATAAGACAGATTATGACTGCGGATAAGGAGCTGTGCATAGGGTCAATAGACAACGGATTCAGGTCTTCATTTAGGGCCTATATTAGCCCTCCTTTCATCTGCAGATTGAGCCTCTTAAGACAGCATATAGGGGCTTATTCATGCTGCACATAAGTCTCCTCTTTTCTGCGTGTAGGTCTCCTCATAAGTCTGCAGCTTACTGTGGCTAGGGCATTACTGCGGCTAGGGCATCAGTTACTACGGCTAGGGCATCATCTACCGCGGCTAGGGCATCATCTACTTAGCCCAGCGTACTCTTAGTGTCTCTCCTTCACCAAAAACCCAAAGACATGGAGAGGAGGAGATCATATGAAGAGTGTGTGCCTCACATGACTTCAAGTCCTCTCTTATTTATACTAAGACGTAGATGATGAATAGACATGACTATTGGACTTCTGAGCCTACACAAGTTGCTGGCCGACTTGACAATTTGTCCTATAACACAAATAAATTCATAACTCCATGAATACTTGTCGGAATCGGATGATCTTTACATCAATCCTACACCTCTCAATGAGAGGGATCCGAGAAAAATATCAATTGCCATAAATAACATGACCCACATGGAGTTTGGCCCTAGTTGCCAATTTTAACACTCCCTCTCTACTAGGGAGAACTCCATCTGATGATCCATATGTCCGATTGTACTATCCTGCCATCAGTGCCCTGCACTGCTCTGCTCTATTTTGCTTAGCTCTGCTCCTTTGCTCGGCTCTGCTCTGCTCAGCTCAACTCTGCTCAGCTCTGCTTAGCTCAGCTTTGCTTGGCTCTGTTGAACCATGAAGAAGAAGAATAAATCGAAAATGTCTCATACCATCCTCCACTGACCCGAAGTCAGTCTAGAGTGTGTACCACTTTCACTGGTCCCAGACTAGTCCTCTACTGACCCGAAGTCGGTTTCAAAGGGTGTACCACTCTCACTGGTCCCAAACCAGTATCATTGATCCCAGATCAATGAAGGTCATCCTAGCATAGGGAGTATGGTAGATACAACGATGAGTCCATCGATACTACTACGGTCCCTATCCTCATTTCCCTGCTCATTGATCAGATGAGAGGTACTTCCCATGAGTCCCAGACTACATGGGTAGGATGCCTCGACAAGAGAACTAATCATCCTGTCCACAGGAGAACGAATCATCCTCTCCAGTGGATGCCACGAAGAACTAATCATCCTGGTCTATAGGAGAACGAATAATCCTGTTCCACAATCACCACGGAGAACAAATCATCTTGGCCCACAGGAGAACGAATCATCCCGTTCCACAGTTGCCATGGAGAACAAATCATCCTAGCCCACAGGAGAACTAATCATCTTGTTCATAGCGCACCACCAGGGGAGGGTGAGTCACCCTGTGGTCATATGTTGCTCTAGTAAGTACCCTAAGCCCCTAGAGCTCCCAGAGCTCAATGTATGCAACATGTAGGACCCATTTACAAGGGTCTCTCGACGACTCCAAGTCATTCGGCAAAATCACAAATTTGATCTTTCCCTCGAGGCTTTGACAACGTGTAGTGACTTTTACATCATCTCACGGCGATGGAGCTTCCTTGCTCATTGACTTACCATATCCCAGATAAGGTAGTATCTGATGTCTATCTGCTGGTGCAATTATCGAATGCGGGATTCCTCGATAATCGAATCCTACCTCCAGTTGTCACAGAGGATCACAATGGTATTCATCATGTGTACAAACAGCTCACTAAAGAGCTTCCTCAACCAAGCAACTTCATACGAGATCATACTCGTAGTTATGTATTTAGTCTCGGCGGTGCTTATAACGACCGACTTCTGCTTCTTGCTCATCCATGATATCAAAGCAGAATCCAAAGAGAACCAGCACTGAGAAGTGCTCTAGTGATCCTCCACACTACCTGCCCAATCAGCATTCGAATAATCATGCAAGTTCATATTTCCGGCAGTGTATCTCAATCCATGAGAGATTGTGCCCCGAAGATATCTCAGAAGATTCTTGGCACCAATCTAGTGAGGCTCAACCAAATATGAGCTCACCGCGCTAATTGCAAAACATATGTTCGGGCGGAAGTTCACCAAGAACATCAACGCGAATGAGTTTATGAAACTCAATCCCAAATCTGGTTCGACATATAACTTCTGAAAGTTAAGATCCTCGAGGTAGTCACGAGCTTGCAGTTCACCATTCCACATCCGAAATCCAACTCCCTCTTACTTCTGCAAGTGAGAGGGTCTGCACCTGTTTGAAATAGGTCATCCTCAGAAGGTGCTGGTATGAGAGGTCTATCATCCACAACCTTCAAACAATGGTTTGGATCATCTTCACTCCTAGTGAATCTCAACTTCATTTGACAACTATCAATCCTCTCATACTACGCCCGGGGAATTTTGCTTCAAGCCATAGAGGGCTTTCTTCCACCTGCATACGTGAGATTCCTGATCATGAATCTCAAACCCCTCGGATTGTTCTAAACCTATGGACCTGCTACATGAGGGGAATCGTCCCCTTGTAAGATTTTCCTTCGGTACATCTTAGACATGTACTTTCATGCTCTTTTTGAATTCAGGCATCCCTACCACCATCTGACTCATAGATCTCCGGTGCTCTGTGTTAATGGACATGGTTCCCAATGGACTTCATGCAACTTGATACAACCCTGAACTCAAAAACATCTTTGAAAATTCGTACCTTTTCATCGATGAGTGCCACCCTGTAACCTTTGACTTCCATTGCCGAAATGGACACCAGGTTCTTCTTGTGATCAGGTACATGAAAGAGATTCTGTAAATGAATCGAGTTACCCTCATTCAATTGAGGGGTAACATTCCCTACACCCTTTCCAGGATAGGTGGCATCGGCTCCAAGTATAATCCAACGATTGTTTCCATCTCTACCAAATTAGAGAGTGCACCCATCTATCCGATGAAGTGCCTTGAAGCACTACAATCAATAAGCCAGATTCCCAAAGAATCTGAAGGAGAAGGCCAGTACAAGATAATTTGACTTTATCTTATCAAAAACAACATTTGATTCTTCATACATGGGGTTCCTTACTTTCTTTAAAGAGTCGACCATTTCCGACCTGCATTACCCGTCATTCCTTTGATCATTGAAGATGTCCCTGGAATGATTGTTATCTTCATCAAGAGATGTGCCTCTGCCATTCGAACACTCCTTTGCATAATGCCCAAACTTATTGCAACCAAGGCATTCGCCTTTCCTTCCGAATTTCCCAATGAAGTGATCTTTAGGTAGGCCATCAGAAACTTCCACTGCGCCATTCTGATAATATACTTTGCTTTGACTTCACCCTTGGTGAATTTGAAGAGGGATGAGGAATCACTGATCCTTTTGTCCTTTCCCAACTGTCTTCGGTGATTGCTCTTTCAGGCTTGCTTGGGCATTGTCTTCACCTAAGCTCTGATACCATGTTAATTTTAGGTATTTTCTATGCTAGAGCAATTTATTTCAATTTTCTCAATTAGCACAATATCTTTTCCAGATTAGCAATCATATCAGCATTAAAGTAAATTGCACATAGAACATAAACATAAACCACAGAAGACAAGCCAAGACAAGAGGACCCAAGATGTGGCGCTAGCCAGGGACAAACCCCAATGTGGGGAAACCCTTGATAAATTCCTCTTCTATGTTCTTCAATAGTTCAGTAGAGAGAGAGATAGAGTACAATGATTTTAAGTCACTACTTGACTTGCCAAATAGGAGATCAGACATCAAAGATCTTGACCATGAAGATGACACAATAAGGTTGCAGATCTGATACCAAGGACTGAAGATATGCAGCAGATGAACAGCTTAGTCAATTACCCAGATTACTAAAGCTTTCTTTCCATGAGACTCTCCTTCCTTTGCTGCTTCACTGATCATGTCAAGGCTGCTAATCTGGTACCTTTCATATGCAGCAAGGATTGGTGCATTTCATGGCAGACCTGGACATTGGTTAGGGCACAAACTCTGAAAGCCACAACACCTTAAACATACCCCACAGTTCACCTATTTATTGTGGCTAGCCTTCATAAAATCCTCCAATGATTTGCTGCATACACAGCTCCTAAAAAGGTCTCCAACTGCTGACTATGGCCTGCGGCCTAGCCCAGCAGTGGACTGCAACTAGGTTCCTTCAAACAGTGATTCAAACAGCCCTTACATGGCAAACTCAATCTCCTCCTTATAACGGATTCTCCTTCCCTTTAAATCGAGCTTAGGAGCAATACTAACATGCCCAAACAGCCTTGCTGTCTCCTACAGCAATGTGACATTATCATTGATCCTTCATGCTGTAATATAGTTACCCTTCCTGCGTTTTAGATTCACTTTCTTGCTGCGTCTAAGGGTCCTTTCATACTGTGATAAGGTCTCCTTTAACTACGGTCTTCCTCCTTCATTTGCTGCTGATTATGACCTCCTTTAGGACTGTGACTAGGGCAGCACTAGCCCTACTTTGACAGCGGATTAGGGCACACCTGAACTGCAGGTTAAACTCCTTGTTTGGACTGCAGTTTAAGGCACAATTTGACAGCTGCTTAAGACCTCCATTTTCGGTGGCTGGAACCTCCTTCTTTGACTGCGGATAAGGCAGATTATGACTGTCGATCATAGGGTCAATAGATAGCGAATTCAAGCCTTCATTTAGGGCCTATATTAGCCCTCCTTTCATCTGCAAATTGAGCCTCTTGAGACAGCGTATAGGGGCTTATTCATGCTGCACATAAGTCTCCTATTTTCTGCATGTAGGTCTCCTCATAAGTCTACGGCTTACTGTGGCTAGGGCATTACTGCGGCTAGGGCATCATCTACTTAGTCCAGCGTACTCTTAGTGTCTCTTCTTCACCAAAAACCCAAAGACGTGGAGAGGAGGAGATCACATGAATAGTGTGTGCCTCAAATGATTTCAAGTCCTCTCCTATTTATACTAAAACATAGATGATGAATAGACATGACTATTGGGCTTCTGAGCCTACATAAGTTGTTGGCCAACTTGACAATTTGTCTTATAACACAAATAAATTCATAACTCCATGAATACTTGTCGGAATCGGATGATCTTTAGATCAATCCTACACCTCTCAATGAGAGGGATCCAAGAAAAATATTAGCTGCCATAAATAGGATGACCCACATGGAGTTTGGCCCTAGTTGCCAATTTTAACAGCATTCCAATGGTATATGGAACTCCTCAAATGGACCTCGAAATCAGAAGATATGGCCTATTAAAGATGGGGGTTTTGTCACCTATGAAAGGAGGAAAGAATCGCAAATCAGAGCTCCCTGCTCATCGCAAATCACATATCGCGACATCAAGAAACATGGCATTCGGCACTTCGTGTAGCAGAGCTCTGATCTCGACTATCACACATCGGTGATTTCTCACCAATGGCACTAAGCGCATATCGGCGATCCAATGAGTCAGCTCAAGCACATCAGCGATCGCAACAACACAAACATATCGCAAGTTGGCAATTGATGATTCTGGAAGTGATCACTATGAATAAATTGCGAGAAAAGAGTGTCAATGGCATTAAAGCACCAGGAGGGCTGAAAACAATTTAACAAAGGAAATCAGTCACAAAACCAGAAGAGGGCGGGCCTTTTCCCTCTCCTCCAATTGGATACGTGGCAACGTAAGATTGGTTCAAATAAGCGACACATGGCAGCACACTATTGGATCTGATAAAGACACGGGGCAGCTGACGTCATCATGATGTGGCAGTATGGAGGACACATGGCATGTTGATCTGGCATTTTTAGGGTCCTATGGGGGCATATCCGAGTGACACGTGTCAACAATCAGGAAGCGACACATGGCAGTGATGACGTCACTGATCGATAATTAGCGATCGACGGTAGTAGCATGTTGTGCATCAATAGGGAATCGTTGATTGCGAATCTCCGATAAAGGGGCCCCGATAAGGGCTAAGTGCAGAAGGTGATCGACGATCGACAACCATCGAAACCTAATATCGCATCACTCCAAGTTTAATCCCTGATTTGAAAATGCTGACTAAGGAGCTCCAATATGTGGGCTAGCGCACGGTCAAGAAGGACTTCACGAACCAGGGGCGGAGAACAGTTTACAAAGGAATGATAGCCCCAACAGGAGTCTAAAGGCCTTAGCATCTTAAGGCTAAGCTCTTGGTCACGGACCCCGGTCATATGATGAGAACTACAATAAGGCGCTAAACCAAAGGGGGCCAAGGGACATCGTAGCTCACTGTTTTGTAATGTTTTAAGACTAAAAGCCCCGATGCAGTGATGTTACGATAGTATGGTACAGAGTTTTGAAGGCGTATGGGTTGGCAGCTGAGGCATTGAATGAAGGCAGGGAGCAGTGGGAAATCGATATGGGCTGATCTTGTGGAAGCCTCTGTAACAAGAAACCCAAGACAACAATAGCCACAGGAATGAATTTGACTGCTTCGCTTGCACGACTTCGGAGAGTAAACAGAGATATGGGACTCAGAAAGACTTAATGCCTCAACGTCGAGCTCTACTCAGTCATACAATGCAGGACTACCAGGTCAATCTTCACTTCTGCTATGTGACAAGCCAACACAATTGATTGTTACCAACTCCAAAGAGTGGTGAAGCCAGACAGTTAAGGCGAAAGCAACAAGAACTGGCTGAGCAGTAGGAAAGGCACATCATGGCAGAGACGTGGCCTGACCAGGGGCAATCTTGGAAATGGCATAGGGGTACTTCTTCCATCATCATCCAATTTTTCTTTTCTTATTATTTCTATAATTTATGTTTATTCTGTATGTCTTGCAATTTAAAGAAGGAATCAAGCCCTGATTAGAATCAATTTGGGCAGCAGAGTTATCGCACGCCAAGATAGCTAGCCAAATCGAATAGTTGGCCCTTGGTTGAGATATTTTGTAACTGTTAATTCAAAGCTCCCCCTCTTCTTATAAATAGGGGGAAGAAACACTCAGAAGAGGTTCCGAAATTCTGCACTCGAGAGGTCCAAATTATGTGATTCCACTTTTGGTTCTACTTGCCTGTTCATGAGGGACTTGAGCGATATCTTGCTAAATGTAATGGATTGGTGATTTGGAATCGAGGATTAATGAACTATTCTGTTGATTCCTATCTAAGGAATCTGCAATATGTTTTCTCCTTTGTTTATCACTTCATGTATGTTTTTCTCCCTCTGAAATAGTGTAATGAAGCTGTAGGTTTCACCCTTGTTCATGGTTGTATATTTGTTGCTAAGTAGTAACAATACCTGTGTTAGCTATAGATTTACTTATGTACCTGTAATGTGCATAGATTTACTTAATGTTATTTGGTGATAAATGTATCCATGATTAGCGCTCCATTTTTTCTGCCATTCCACCTCTTCAATCTTCCATACTTCTGTCGGAACATTGTTGCTTAGGATTATGTTTTGTTTACAACCCTACGCATCGAATTCCCTCCTTTCTTTCCTCCTCTTCATGTTACTACAACGCCAATATTAAGGTTGCCTGTTGTTGTAGGTCGGCCACTAGAATCAGTCATTTCTCTTTGAGATGAACTAGATCTACCCCCTGTGCATTTAGATCCTTGTATGTGTTTGAGTCTATCGTAATGAAAGACTATTGAACCACACGTGACAACTGGAGTGCAGTAGAAAGCCCTACTCATAATATCCAAAGCACTCCTCTCTTAAGATGTCCTAGGCACTAGTCTACAATCAACCCAGAGGTTGTCTCTAGGAAGCTTTCTACATCTCCTGAGGCACTTGTGCTACAGGTGCTAGAAAAAACGACAACACTACCTTCATTGCATATTATCACGATCTCTTCCTACCTTTTCACACATTTCATTCCCAAGGACTTCCAATCAGAGTTCCTTAATTGAAGTCAACCACCTCATACTTCATATGGGGACATATTATGTTGATTTCATCTAGTGCGACTCATGCCTTCCGACATTCTTTCATAGGAGGAGATTCCTTCCCTTTGATCATGCTTCTCAAAATAGAAGAAGTGATCCTTGTTACCTGCAACCATACGACATGACTTTATAATATTAAATACAAGCATACATACTTCATTTTACTTTTAGGTCATCTAGGCTTCTTTCAGCAGCTTCCTTGATTGAAAAGATCTTCAACCCCTTGATTTGCTTCATTTCTCATGTCATCATACCATCATCCCATGAACTCCACAAGTTGGAGTTCCTGATGAAACACTTGCTTCCTTTGATCTTCCAATGAGGTCACCAAGAGCTATATCCCTCAAAGTTGACTACTATAGATTTTGTCCTAGTGGTCCTTCATATTTCCCTATGGTGATGTCACGAGCTCTTACTTCTAATGCTTCTCTTCCTTGGACTTCCTTCTTTTAGATTCCTCCATTTCTTCGGTGAAATGGACTTCTTCCCTATTGTCCTTCTTAAGCTAAGGACAATCTTTCTTGTAATGTTCATAGTCTTTGCATTCATAGGATTGAATCTCAGCTATGCTCTTCTTTCAGAATTTTCCAAACTTCCTTTCCTTCCAGCAAATGTTTGAGTCCTTAACCTTCAACACTTTTGCCTTCAATTTGTCATCTTCTATCTTGCATAGAAATCGCAAGTTGTTGAATGAGGTAACTTTCTTATCCCATGGATATTTGTAATCTTGATTTTCAGTTAGTGCATTATAGATCAATGATGATTATCTTCTTTCCTAGATCTTGAAGATGAGACCTTATGAAGATATCCTTCATCCTTTGATATCTTTACTTTTGTGTAGATCAGATCTAATTCATGTGACCTTCTTTATCGTACCTTCAGAGTTTATCATATGCATCTCTTTGATGTCTCCAATATTGCTATATGAGGGGATCCTTCATAAGTATCTCTTTTCATGAATTCAGAGGAGACCTTTTGATATGTTCAATGACTTCATCTTCTTAGAGGACTATGTCTATCCTCCTTCTTCATGCAAAGAAGTTTGATGACCCATCCAATTTATAGATCTCCTTGCAAATAAGAAGTCATTTTACCAAATTGATTAAAAAATGAAAGATACTTACTTGACAAGTAAAGATGAACTCTTCTAATTGATCACTTTGATGATGGTTGAAGAAGATGCATTAGTGCTCCCTCTTGGATGATCTTCTTCTGAATGAAAAAGCCTTTCTTTAATAGAAAAGGTTGCTCCTTTTGATGAAGGATGATTCATTGCTTCCTCGGGTGATCTTCTTCTAGGGCAAGGAGAGGATCCTTGCTTGCTTTATGACCTTGAAAATGATGACAATGCCTTCTTGCCTTCAATATACTTCGACTTCTATTGTAGTGTAGATCAGAAATGTTTCTAGGGTTTCACTTTCGACCTTTCTCCAAGATGATGTGATCTTCTTCTTTAAAGTCCTTCGAGCTATCTTGCCTGGTAGACAACTTGATGAGGCTCTTTGTGGTCTTTTCATGATAACTATAGAAACAAAATCTCTTGTTGTTGCAGACTGCTTCTTCGATCTAGGGTTTGATTCTTCAATGTAGATCTTGTTCTTTTGCTTTGATAGCCTTCAACTTGCTTTCATGCCTTCCTTGAAACTTGATCCTTGAATGTCCTTTTGATTAGACGCCCTTCCTTTGACTTCAACACCTTAGCTCCGATTCAATGTTGAGAAATCTAGGGCATTAGCATTAGGGGATTTCTCTTTCATTAGTGACTACTTGTGAATGCTTTTTACTTCCTTAGATTAGTATCTACTTCACGTTAGATTATTAGTGTTCTTCTTCATCAAACAATAACCAATGCATGAACATAAATAGACAAGAGACACAGCATGTAAGCTATGAGCCAGGGCCAAAAACTCTCACTCTTTGAGAGGAAAACCCGCACAAATTCTTCTTATAAAGATTCCAATTGGCGAATACCAAGACCAAGACCCTTGACCTATCAAACACTCCAAGACCAAGATACAAGTCCTTTTCTGCTTTTGTCTTCTAGATTCTTCTTCCACTGCTTTTAACTTCTTAGCATTGTGACATCATCATGACACCGAGATCTTCTTATAAACCTGAACTGAATCATAGCAAAGAAGTTATCATGGCACTATACAGAACTCTAGCTTCGAACTGCACCCTATCATGTACCTCCATCTGAACTCTTATGCCATTATTCATTCCAATTTCAGAGAGAGAGACATCTGAGCTGTCTCTTGTAGTCTTTCCTTGTTGTCCCTTGGAATGTCTTCGTTGTCCCTAGAAAGGTCCTCGCTTTCCTTTCGATGCCTCTCCAGAACCCATCCAAACTTATCTCCTTTCTGTGGTTCAAATTTTAGAGGAATTCGAGCTCCCTGACTGTGGAGATATGAACCAAACCTTCGATGTCTCTTCTCTTTTATTTGAACTGTATGTTGTGCTATAACACCCGAAAACATCACCAAAAATCTCAGAGTTGTCCGAACTGGTTCACTGTAATTAGAACCAAAAATCTCTAAGTTGTCCGAATTCTGAACTGTGTTATGCAAAGATCTTAGCAGGGTATATATAGTAGTTGGTCTGAATATATAAGCCGACGTGAGATAGTTAACTGTTGTATCTCATTAGGTGAGCCGACATGTGTTATTCCATACAGTTTGGAAGCTGACTTCAAAATAGGATTATGCTTGTCTTTTGGAGGGTTGTTAGACACTTTGATAGACTTCATATATATATGACACATGCTCATGAAGAGCTCTTCATACATGACATTAATTTTTTTGACTCTAATGATAAAATCCTAAGGCTCTCAATGGGAGACACTAATAAAATAAAATCTCTTGTTCATGAAACCCATGAAGCAAGGTATGCAAAAATAATTTTATTTCCTTTTATTTCATCATTTACAAAGATCATAATTACATGTCATTATGAAGACCGGGCCTAGTTACATTTTACAACAGTCATAGGTCTCCAAACAAATTAAAGATGTTTGTAGGTTTCCCTCAAGGGCTAGGATGATAATGTAGGAGATGCCACATCATCATAGAAGTATTGGATCATCTGCCAATTGTATGGTGTAGATCTAGGCCCAGTTGGGCATGATGGATTAGGTGCATCCTCCTTGTCCCATAAGTGAACCACGAGCAATCTCTGAATGGCTATGGGGATCCATGGAGCGTACTCTGTTGTTGTGGAGGCCCATGGCTCTCAACGTTCACCCTACATGTGCCAATGTAGCCCTCTGGAAGCTTAGGACCCCGTATAGGGAGACCAAACCCCAAATGGAAACCATCTGCAATCCTGCATAAGATCCAATGTGTTCCATGGGCTTCGAGTAGAGAAATTGGGCAAATGAGTTTAACTAATCATGGACCACAGGTGGGGACTTCATAATGGCCTGCCCTTTCATAATGGGCTTCGAGATGTGCCAATGTCTCCTAAACTCCCAATGGGGTTAACCAAATACCCTATTAGGTGGTTTCTGCTTCCAAAGGGGATAATATATTCAAGGTACATCCGTCAAAAAGTGATGGCATGTGGCAAATAGGTGAATGAGGTAGGGAATGAGAGGGGGCAGCCCTGGGTCAAATGCTGGGGCACAAGGGTAGCTAATAAGAGGGAAGCCCATCCTTGGGTTTATAAGGTGTAGGAGAGAGCAATCGTGGTATATGAGGTGCCTTGGCCTTGATTTTTCCACCCTCCTTTATTTGCCTTTGCCTTTTTATGATTCTCTTTGATTAACTGCTCAAGGCTCAAGGGGTTAGAGCATGATGTATAAGATATAGCAGTGAATTCCCCCCTTTAAGGTGGAGTGGTTCATTGCCCACCATGGGTTGGAACAATCTTGGGTTCCTATACGATGAAGAGGCTCATAGAACCTGTTGGAACTAGGGTGATGGCCATGATGATGGGGTAGAACTCATGTATTGGCTTTTTCCCACGTGCTAACTGTTTTTGTCCTGGACATCTTTTGCATTTTGTGGCACTTTTCCTGTTGAATGTGGCCATTTATGCTTTTAAATTTCTTTTTAGCTGCATCAACCTCTGGGCTTCATTCCAGGCCATGACCCAAGGTGTGGGCAAGGGGAAGGGGTGAGCTGACACGATGTGGACCCGATAGAGGAGAAATGATGGATGGGGTAATAATAAATGGAAAAGGGGGGTAATATAAGTGGATAAGGGAGAGGGACCACACAACTAAGATTGGGGTTTCTCGTGAAATACCATCCCTGAAACCAAATGGTCAGTAAAAGAGATCCCACGGGACTAGAATCCAAGGTTAATTCCTAAAGGGGTCTAGGGGACAAAAGCACAGACCTAGCCCATTCTTTCTGTTGAATCCCCCCATTAATTCATGCCCAGAAGTGTCCATGATAAGCAAACTACAAAACTCAATTTCAAAATGACAAGGCATACCTTTAGATTCGAGAGGCCCACCTTCAAACATACGATCATGGCAGATGGGCGGGGGACCACATGGCTGGCTCAAGTGGTGGAGAAATGGAAAAATGAGCTCGCTGATGACTGCAAGGGGTTGTTGGCTGTCGGTTGAGAACCATCTTGGAGAAAAAAAATTCTCCTAGGGATATTACCCACAAAATGGTTGTTAACATCTGGGTCCAACTAGGACGTGATCTCTCGAAGAAGTGGGTGAAGGTACTCAAATGGGAGGTCATGAGAACTCCATCAATCTCTTTGTTACCGTAGACCTGTCACCTGCACGTATAATAGATGGAAACACATGGAGCAGCATGATTTCGCGGCGTCTCATGATCGCATATGCTAATATGTTAGGCCATAAATCAACAGAAATATAAATATGTGCAGATTTTAATCTGGGTGTAGCTAATCTACCATAAGAAATAACATATGACGTTATTTCTAATGAGAAAATGAACATGAAATGCATCCTACCCTAGCATGCATATAGTAAGGCTAGTTATGCATATGGTAGGTGGAGTTAATCTACCATGAGAAACACATATGATGTTATTTCTAATGAGAAAATGAACGTGCAAGGGAAAATAATAATTCTCCTTCCCAAAGGTATCGATGGATATGTCATCGCAAGTAATGTCTGGGACAAAGGAAAAAACAATCTCAATCTCATCTTCTTTGTCAGTTTCATAAATGGGAGCACAATCAAATTGGGGCCCAACAATTTCCCATTTGTCCCTTTCAATGCAGAAATAATCTCCATTGTCATTCCCGAAGGAGCTCACGGGATCACCTTCCTCAAGGTTTTCAAAAGGAGAGTCATCAAGAGTGATACCCTTGAGAAAGGTAAGATCAGTTTCGGCCTTACTTTCCATAACTTCATTGTCCTCAATACATGTGCTCTCAAAATCATCGTGTTTGTCCTGCAACCCCAACGAGGACTCGTCTCCCTGCTCATCACCGGGGTCCTCAAGGCCATCTTCATCTTGGTTGGTTGACCAATGGGACCTCTCTTCTTCTCTTTTCTCTTGAAGAACAATGGCTAAGGTATTTGTTACATGATTCTGGTAGTAAGCTTCTAGGAGGAGAGCGTTAGTGGGGTTCTCTTTATATTCACATTTCATCTTATGAGGCTTCACTTCTTCATCATATAAGTAGGAGAAAATTTCATTAGAATTATATTCCCTTACTACCTCCATGCATGACCTGCTATATTCATTCATTCTTTCTTGGGTGATTTGAAAGCTCTTGGGATCCACCTCTTCGTCATCCCGAGAGGAGGTATTCCTTTTCATATTAATGAGGTTATCAAGAATATTCACGGCACAAGTTATGTGAGCAAGGTCAAGGATACGACTAGGATCCTCTTCGTAAGCACACCTTACTCCGTCGAGTTGTACTTCTTGTGACCTATAAAATGCGAGTATGAATTCCATATCCATGTTGTCTAACATATTTTGAAAAGTTCTTGTATATTCCACAGCTTTCTTTTGCAACTCTTGAATCTCTTGGTTATTAAGTTTTTCAAATATATAGGACCAAGAGAAATCTCCATCTTCTATGATTTTTCATATTAAGATTATAATGGAGTCGCCAAGGTGAATTAAAGAGCCTTGATAGATGCTTGCTTCACCCTACAAGCATTAACTTTAAAGTTCAATGAAGAACTAGGGCTTCGTTCTTCTAGTGGAGTCACTAATACTGATATGTCAATATGTCGTATGAGGAACAAAACACACGTCTCGTGTCCCCGGTAACGTCGCCAAAATGTTACTGCTCAAACTAGCAAGGGACCTAAGGGGAATATCTAAAGGGCAAATGCTAGGCCAAGGGCAACAAATGGAATCTTAGCCCACTGTCACCTCAACTAAGGATCCCTTCTATTTACGGACTTTCAGCGATGGGAGGAGACCCGATATGTATGGAGTCACTAATAAATGATAAGTCAATGGATATGAGTGACCCAGACGCTTTCCAAGAGTATTTTGAAGGGTGGAGCTTGCTTGCTTTCTAAGCAAGGTACTATGAGCTTCTAGGGAAAGGAAGAGGATTTTGGGGGTTAGGTGTATCAGAATAGGCTTTGAAAGTTCCCTGCGCCCTTAAATCATGGTTAAAGTTGGTGTCCCATATGATGCTTGAGGAATAGTCCTTTGAAAAAGTAGGACCACACGGGGCCAAGTGGACCCGGTCTGAGGTATGAGGAAAGTATGAAATAATCAATGATTTTCTTACCCTAGACAAGGTGGGAAGGGTCAATGAAAGTATTTGACTCAATAGTGTTGTTTGACCCTGGGAAGTGCTAGCCTTAGGGATGGCAAGGCAAGTTTTAGTCCCGGAGCTAGGGCTTGGCTTTTCTCCCAACTCCACCGTCGGAATGTCTTCGAATCTGGAGGAGGGCTAGAAGAGAGGCCAGTGCAGGAGATCCTAGGAGATCGAACTTTTTCTGTGGCTAACTTGCCAGGAAAATGATGCCCTAGGTACCCCAATGTGGCAAGACTAGGGAGAAGGTGAAAGAATAGGAGTTTTGATGGCCACCCTTGGTAGACCAGTGCCTCAATACTTTGGAGAATGGAGTGTATGTTGATTATGTGTAGGATTTCTTGGTTTCCAGTCAAGGAGGCCTCAAAATCACTTCATGAACCCTCTAGGTCAAGTGAAAGCAATCTTGCAGCTTTTATACTTCAAATGTACAAGAGGAATGGCTTGTCAAGGTCAAGTTTTACCTCTAGAAGATTTCGCTCGTACTACAAGGGCCAATGCATGGAGAGAAAATTATGATAGGAAATATCCCACAATATTAAGCAACAATTTGCATGCAACAATTAGTCTTAAAACAACAGAAATCCCATCTAGCATTTATGAAAAATTAACAAGAATAGCATCAAAAATTTCATACTTCCAATGCAGTAGAGTATATCCAACCATTCACAGATGACAATAACAAAGCTCCAAGAGAAGACAAACCAATAACCATACATCAAAATTCATTCATAAATGCTCCAATTCATCCTCCAACAAAAAGTGGGAAATTCTCTAAAGAAGAGAGAGATCCAATCCAAAATGATGATGAGAAATGATCTCACCTCACTTCTATTTATACACATAAAAAGAGAGTTCGAATTGGCCTCCTTGGCCTACATAAGCCCCAAAAATAAAATAATGTGCTAATAATACAACCTTTTGGTGACAAACCCACCAAACTAGGTCACAAATGAAAAATTAAGCCTCTCAAGAGGTCAAATAACACTCTATGCATGTCGTAGGGCCCTCTAAGAGGCCTAATGAGGTCCATGGGTGCCACAATGAAGAATAGGACCCTCAAAAGCAGTGGACATGGGATTGGCCCCTTGTAATAACCTGTGGTGCTCCAAATGACTATGGGGGCACACAAATGTCCTCATGGGTCTCCAAACAAATCGAAGATGTTGTAGGTTGCCCTCACGGGCTAGGATGATAATGTAGGAGATGCCACATCATCGTAGAAGTCCTGGATCATCTGCCAAGTGTATGGTGTAGATCTCCAGCCAGCTGGGCATAATGGATCAGGTGCATCCTCCTCGTCCCATAAGTGAACCATGAGCAATCTTTAAATGGTTGTGGGGATCCATGGAGTGTTCTCTGCTACTATGGAGGCCCATGGCTCTCAATGCTCACCCTACATGTGCCAATGTATCCCTCTGGAAGGTTAGGACCTCGTATAGGGAGACCAAACCCCAAATGGAAACCATCTGCAATCTTGCATAAGTTCCAATGCATCCCATGGGCTTCCAGTACAACAAGTCATTAGAGAAATCGAGCAAATGAGCTTACCTAATCATGGACAACAGGTGGGGACTTCATAATGGTCTACCCTTTCATAATGGGCTTTAGGATGTGTCAGTGTCTCCTAAACTCCCAATGGGGTTAACCAAGTACCCTATTAGGTGGTTTATGCTTCTAAAGGGGATAATATAGTCAAGGTACATCCATCAAAAGGTGGTGGCATGTGGCAGATAGGTTAATGAGGTAGGGAATGAGAGGGGGAAGCATGTTGGGGCACAAGGGTAGCTAATAAGAGGGAAGCCCATCCTTGGGTTTATAAGGTGTAGGAGGGAGCAATCATGGTACATGAGGTGCCCTGACCTTAATTTTTCCACCCTTATTTATATGCCTTTGCCTTTTTATGATTTTCTTTGATTAACTGCTTGGGGCTCAAGGGGTTAGAGCATGATGTATAAGATATAGTAGTGAATTCTCCACTTTATGGTGGGGTGGTTCATCGCCCACCATGGGTTGGGATAATCATAGGTTCCTATATGATGAAGAGGCTCATTGAACCTGTTGGAACCAAGGTGATGGCCTTGATGATGGGGTGGAGCTCATGTATTGGCTTTTTCCCACGTGCTAAATGTTTTTGTCCCGGACATCTTTTGCATTTGTGGTATTTTTCCTGTTGAATGTGGTCATATATGCTTTTAAATTTCTTTTCAGCTGCATCAACCTTCGGGCTTCATTCCAGGCCATGACCCAAAGTGCAGACAAGGGGAAGGGGTGAGCTGACCCTATGTGGACCCGATAGAGGAGAAATCATGGATGGGGTAATAATGAATGGAAAAGTGGGGTAATATAAGTGGATAAGGGAGCGGGACCACGCAACCAAGATTGGGGTTTACTATGAAATACCATCCTTGAAACCAAATGGTTGGTAAAAGAGATCCCACGGGACTAGAATGCAAGGTTAATTCCTAAAGGGGTCTAGGGGACAGAAGCACAGACCTAGCCCATTCTTTCCGCTGAATCCCCCCGTTAATCCATGCCCAGAAGTGTCCATGATAAGCAAACTACAAAACTCAAATTCAAAATAACAAGGCATATCTTTAGGTTCGAGAGGCCCACCTTCAAACATATGATCATGGCAGATGGGCGAGAGACCACATGGCTAGCTAAGGTGGCAGAGAAATGGCACAATGAGCTAGCTAATGGCTACAAGGGGTTGTTGGCTACTGGCTGAGGACCATCTTGGAGAAAAAAATTCTCCTAGGGATATTACCCACAAAATGGTGGGTAACAAATATCAACCAAGGAGAGCTAAAGATCTTTGACTACACCAAGGACTTCCATTTTTCTAGAATACATTGAGCAAATGTTATGGTAAGGTCTAGAAATTCTTAAGTTTAGCTTATCCATAACCCTTTTAGTCATAACATTCGTTGATGCACCAGAGTAAATCATGTAGTTATGAAGCAATCAGTCATTAATATCCAAAGTCAAGAAGAAAGATTGGTGGTCTTCATTGGTCATGTCGCAATTTAGATCTTTCAATTTAATTTATTCATCTTTAGGATTGTTATCGGTATTACCCTATTGAACCATGCCTAAAGCTTTGAAGAATGATGTTTGTTGAAATGGAACCTTTAGAAGCTCAAGCAACGGGACAGACATTTTAATATTGTTAATCCAGGTAGCCCAATTAACTTTCAATCATGACTTACACTTTTCAAAAGCAACCTGCTTACTTTGACCCTGCTCCTTACTTTTCCTTTAATAAGTGCATCCTTGACTTTTAGCAATTTCCAAAATTTTCTCCTGAGACAACCTTTCACCCTCTCTATGTGATAGGATCCTTTTCATCAGTAAAATTATTTATGGTGAATGACGAAGGAATCATATCCGCACAGCGGCTTTCCCTAGATGAATCTTGACCGACACGATTTATTCACTCATTTGCTGCTTCATCCAAGATCTTTTTAGCTAGGGCACACACACTTCTTCATGGAAACTATCACAAGGTCTACAAAAAGGGTTATGCTCATCAACAACATTAGCAGATTCAAGCAGAGTAGGAGGCCTTTGATCATTTGGAGGGTTCCTCCTTGCCCATGGATTATTGCTACCCCTATTATTATTAATATTTCTAGGCTACATATTTTGCATTCGGCTTCTTTTCATCTATATTAGCTGATTTTGCATACACTTATTTGTCTAACATGTTCAATTTTCATTTCCCTAATTACTCAAGTCAATTCTTTAACTGATTCTTGTTCTTCTTCTTTAATTTCTTTTCCCTTAGATTTAGCTAGACTTCTTTCAAAACCTAGGATCTTTGACTTACCTGAAGCTTTCCTATCCTCCTCTAACTCTTCAGTTGTACTCTGGGCAACAGCTAAAGTAGCAGGCTCGGTACGCCTAATCTCATATTGAGTATCACCATTGAGAGCTTCAAGATACTGCTCTAACATTGTCTTGTTAGGAGGCCTATAGTCTTGAGTCATATCCTTTAGAAGGCCATTAAATCTTTGGTTAAACTCTTCAATTGTTTCATTTTCCCTCTTCTTAATAGTATTAAGCTCTTAACCAAATACTTTCCTTCTCTTTTATCCCAAAATTTATCTTTAAATGCATCAGTGAGGGCTCTTAAAGCATCAAAGGCATTATCCGCTTTGTCATGAAACCATTCTAGTGCATTATCTTCCAATGACAGGACAAATAACTTCATTCTGACATCTTCATGATTGTAGGCAGTGGCATGAGCATATCTTTGCATGAAAGTGTTGAACTTCTTTATGTGAGCTTTGGCATTGATGCCATTGTTCCCTTGAAAGATCAGAAGTTTGTTCATGGTAGAGTCATCTGGTAGATCATGCAAATATCCTTAGATGTTGGCGAAGTTGCGAGGCCTTTAATAATCAGCCATGAAGTCTTGATTGGGAGGATTGATGAAAAGCAAATAGAGATCAAGGAGGGCTTCCTGTCCAAGAAATAATAAACGCTCTCTAGAATGTAATTTGTTTAACCGAGCTCTTAGAACCTTTTCAGGATCGGAAGTGGGGTTAACCAAGCTACTAGGATTCCTTCTAGAGTAAGCTCTTGTGAAAGGATGAATAAGTGAAGTCGCCACCCAAACAGGAAACCAACCTAAATGTCTAGGTGCTAAAGGTGCAAATAAACAAGATGAAAGGATTAGTGAGAGGAAAAAAGATAAATTGATGAAAAGATGAAGAATGATGAAATGAAGGTGCCAGAAAATGTTGTGGAATTGTTGGCTACGATGAATAGAAGATTATAAAGATGAAGAAGAATGTCGTTGAAGCACTAAGAATGAGACAAACTCATGCCCAGCAACAGCGCCAGAAAATGTGTTGCTTGACGGGCTAATGAAAAGGATGAGATTTCAATAATGATATGGAAAAAGACCTCATCAACCCCAGCAATGACGAATTTCTCCGTGCAAAGGCGCCAGAAAATGTTGTCGCTCAGCATTGTATAAGCACTACGACAACAACTCAGGTCGGGGGCTGTCACCCTGATCCCCGACCTCTCCGTTCTATTTGTCTCCCAACAGCGGGCTATGGGGGGTAGTCCCTATGGAAATGTGAAAGCAAAGGACAAGATGGTAACCAACAAGTCAGGGAGACACAGTTAAGTGGCCTAGCTACTTGATTAAACGTAGCAAGATCTTAAGGATTAGATTCAATTCAAATATGAGACCAATGCCTTATGAGTCAAAACTCTTGCTTATTATTGAATTAAGACCAAGTAACAGGATAGAAAATTGTTGCTTAGATGCTTCACTAACCTATATGCGATGAAAATCCTAAGACCTAGGTGTGATGCAAAGATCCTGGTTACTTTTAGTTATATGCCTAATCTAAGTATGACCTTCCCTTAACTGTTTTGAAGCTAGGCTTCAAGGTAGGTTGTGGGAAGCAGGCCAACAACAAGCAAGCAAAGGCTTGATTAACAATACCTTCTATTAGACTTCTATCACCCGATGCCTCCGATGCTGCAAAGACTGCGGATCTAATGACTGCAAGGTCATCGTGTTAACCACCGAAGAGTTGCTAAGCCCCTCAAACTAGATGAGAAGGGCGGCCCTAGAAGTCTATCAACCAAGCTTATGCTTGGAGGTAACTTATTAATGCAACTAGGCCTAGAATGCTTATGCAAAGAATGTGAGTGAACCTTGAGTTGAGATTGTTTAATCGTTTAAGTACTTAAGTATGATTACATCTTATGACAAGAGTACTTAATAATGAATTATAAAACAATATTACAACCAAGAATGTGTTGATTTTCTTAGTGCCAATATAAACAATATACCAATCCATAAGATACTCAACCAATGATAGCAATTAAAAGAATTTAAAGCAATTACTTAACAATTAGCCAATGATTACCAATCACAATTTCTCAAGATATTCCAATGATGATTATCAACAATCTTATGCCAAAGATAATGCCAGAACTTATGTTCTTTAGACAATGGCACTTATTTAAGAGATACTTGATTAAATTTAAATGTCAAAACAAACAAATAGATTCTTCAATGCTTTAGATCACAATTAAGATGTCAATTTATCGCTTGCCAACACAACAGAATTAGATATCAAGAAACAATATGACTTAGATCACTAGATATCAATATGCCCAAGAGACTTAAGATATTCAATACCAAGAGTTATTAAAATTGGAGTGTTTTAGTAAGTGTTTATTAGATGTGAACTTATGGATCAACTCACAACAATAAACGTGTTAGTGTACTTGCAATAATTAGAATCCAATCTGCTATAAAACCATGAAGCATGAACAAAGAGAGATCTTGTGTTACTTATACCCAAATCACATTCAAATGATTAATCATTAGACCTTTAGGACAGCAGCAAGAAAATTACTCTAGATCAAGAAATTATCAAACATGGAAAAACCAATTATGATCAATGAAATGTTAAGTGACTTGCCAAGTGAAAACACAAGTTAACTAATCCTCTTATGATGTGTCTTTCATTGTTATATCATATCTGAAATCACTTATTACAGCAGTACTAAAATCACGAAAATAGTGAGCTATCAATGTAAGGATGCATGCCAAAAAGTGTCCAAAATTTTCTGAATGCCAAAGACAAGTTTTCCAATATGAAATTATGAGATTTTAGCCATCTTATGATGTCATTTCAGATTTATATCACATCTGTTCTACTGATTACGTAGAGATATTTCAGCCAACAAACAGGTAGATCTATGCCCAATAATCAATGTCCAATTTACCAAATCACTAGCAAATTTTTACCATGAGTTTCTTAGTGTATTTAGAGTCTAGACCACTTAGATGTGATTTTTAGGGCACATAGACATAATTTTTATCACTGTTATGAAAGATTTATCACAACTATAGCAAACAGAGAGAGAAAATGAGGGTTTAGAGATCAAACCCTAGGCCCAAAGCCTTCTAGATCACTTGCCCAAGTTGCCAAAATTCTTCCAATGTACCTGGCACCTGAAAACACCAATCTTGAGCCAATTTCTTCTTGCAAAAATCACCAATATGCAGTCGAAAAATTTCAGAGGCAGATTAGGGCAAATGGGGGCAAGGAAGAAGGCCAAAGGGGAAAGAAATAAGGCTAAGGAAGGCAACGGCTAGGGTCAAAAGTCCTTAGATTCCTAGCGGCTCAAGGGAAGAGGCCTTAGGAGGCCTACGGCAGGTTGTAAAGGGTTGTCGCTTGGCTAGAACGAGGGCCGAGAGGCCCCTAGGGGTTGTGGCCTAGGGTTTTGAGGCCCTAAGGCCTGCAGTACCCTAAGGGAAGCCTCTAATAGGTTGCCGCAAGCCCAAAACGGTTGCAGCCTAAGGGAAGAAGGGGAAAGGATGGGGTCGAAGGCCCTAAGCCTCACGGCCAAGCCTACAAGGCCCTAAAAATACCACGGAAAGGGGCATAAGGGAGGTCGAGGCCCTTAGGGGCTTATGGCTAGCCTTAAAAGGCCAAAAAGGGATAACACAGAGGCAGAAAGGCTGACGCAAGGGGCCAAGGAGGCTAGACGGCTAGCTTGGAGGGAAACAACAGGCTTGGGAAGCCTAAAAATTTTAAACCCTTGCTTCAAAAAATTATTTTTCTTCAGATCTTCAATTTTACTGCAGAATTTTCAATGGTTGGCCCTGCAAAAATTGTAGAGGCTAGATCTTACCCTCAAGGGACTAGATCTAGCTCTCATCTAACTCTTTTCTCTTGACCTCACCTGCACAAATGATTTTACAATAACCCAAAATCCCAATAGATAAAAAAAATTCAAAACCCCAAAAACCCCAGCTGCAAAACAAATGTTAGAAAATAAATTATTTACAAAACTCTATTTTACAAATATATTTACAAAATATACATGTGAAAAATGCTTGAAGAAATTTTGAAAGATTAAATTTTTATAAATCTTTGATAATAGTTAAATGTATTTCGAAAGATAAATGTAGAAACCACGGCCTTAACGAAGTTTGAGAACCATAAAAAAAATTGGGATCCAAACAAAGTCAACCTTTGTCCACAGTTCGTGAATTTGGAGTCTAACGGTTGGGGAACCTGCAAACACTACATATTTCTCAAAGATAACCGTTAGAACTCGCAGTGAATCAGATCACCTAAGAAAAGCCCACAACTTACCAATAGAATGTTCCTATCACCTACAATGAAATAACGATTAATAATAATTACAAAGCACAATATAGGAATGCCCGTACCCATAAACATATCACAAATCAATAGATCAAAGACACAATGAATTGCACCCCAAAGTTTTTATTATGATTATTCCAACGTTCCCAATAGTAAGTTACATCATCTTTCCAAAGTTACATTAGCCAAAATCCAATGGCTTGATACGCAAATGACCTCTAATTTATAGATAAATCCTCCAAGTAGAAAATAACGGCTAGTTGGTTTGATTCCCATTAAAATAATCTCGGTCGTTGATAAATTTTTGATGATCTTTTAATCTTTGTCATTGAATAATTATTTTTGAGAAATTTTCGAATATCTCATTAAACATCTTCTTTATTAGCTCAAAAATAATTATTTTGAGCTAATTTCCTCAAAAAATTGAATTTGACTTGACCACCAAGGCCCAACGGTCCAATTTTTCTTGAACTTTCCAATATTCCCTTGATGGGGGACCTCCAAAAATTAATTTCTTTAAGACCCACGAATTTTTCCACTTGGATAATTTAATTTATCTAGCAATTTAATTTTTGATTCAAGTTAATTAATTTTCAGGATTAGGATTAATTTTATTTTTTCTAGTCCGCTTTGGGTAGCTCAATTGGCAATGGCCGTGGAAATGAAGTCTCACCGAACCAGAAGTCTTGGGTTCAAATCTTGTGCTATCCCCACCAATTGAGGAGATGTTGGACATGATGATGTAGTCCTACCAAGCTTACAAAAAAAATTGCTAGAAAAATTAATTAATTGACACATGAGGGGATTAATTATTTTTTCTACCCTCAAATATTTTAGCCATGGTGTCTAAGTATGAACGACCATGCACTAAAATATTTTTTAAATAAAATTTACAAAATTCAACCCTCGGAGGAGGAATACCCATTCGTTATAGACCTTCAAAATACATACCCAAATCTGAAACACTATATGATATCAAGTGATTTGTAATAAAATAATTTAGTCAATTATTTTAAATTATTCCTAAATCACTTTTACAGAAGACTCGACTAAAACACTATGACTCACCTAAGACTTTGACGATAAATTTCATCCTAGCTTTGGGGTGAGGTTGAAGGAAAAAACTTTGTCGATCATCTGTGTTTAAAAACACAAATGAATCAGTGAGACGAAAAACCTGTAAGGATGAAATTCGTCGCCAAAATAATAAGCTTACCTAGGTTATTACATACATACATGGTCTTACCAGCATCATTTACATTAAAAAATTTGCAAAATGGGTTTAGAATGACTCAAAATGTTGATGGCTGATGATTTTGATCCCTTGAAAAATTTGGTACAACTGCTCCCTTGGAACTTTGATAAAATGTGTGCAATAGGATGTTAACATTGAACATGATGGGTCATGCTAGTAATATGCCACCTAATTGGTGCACCTTTACAATGGTTCAACTATGAGCCTAGAAACCTTTATGGAGACTTGGTCTTTGTGTGATCTTTGTGGAGTTGGAGTTATAAAGTTGCGAGACCACATGAGACCAAGTGGACCCAGAAGTAGGTCAAGGAGGTGGATTTGATCACTCAAGGAGGGGCTCGACCTAATTGTGGAAGAGAAGAGGACCAATGGACAAATCTTCTTAGAATAGAATGCAATGATCCAAATGAGGTTACTAGCCATGGGAAACCTAGGGCAAGAGCCGATTCGTGGGCTATGGCTTGCAATATCTCGAGATCCCACCGTCGGAATTTCATGAAATTTGGAGAGCCTCAAGAGAAAACCCTAGCGCAGTAGAGGACAAGAGATCAAAGTCTTTTGATGGCTAGAACGTGAGATAATTGATGCCCTAAATGACCTATGGAGGCTAGGCCTAGAAAAAGAAGGAGAGGTGAGAGAAATAAGCTTTGAAAGTGATCACTTATGGAGGATTAGTACCTTGTCATTTCGGAGAGATGGATTCAAGGAGATTTTAATGTTCGGAAACAATTCACCCTTTCAAGGAGGCCTTCAAGCAACTTCACACAGCATTAGGGTATGAGAGCAGCTACTTCAAGGACTTTATACTTCGATTTGCAATAATTCATGACTTATCAAGATGTATTTAACACAAATTATCTCTAGGAACATTCACCCATTCATACATGGCCCATGACATGATGCAGTGTTATAAAAGATCAAAATTTCCACCAATTCGTATAAAAAAACAATAAATTTCAGACTTGTAAAGTGAAAATCCCGACAACATTCATGTGACAAGGTAAATAACAAGAAAAAGCATAAAAAGAGCACTTACATGTACAAAAAAGTATATCCAATCATCAAATTATGGCAATAATGAAGCTCCAAGACCAATGTTACACGAAGCGGGGACGAAATGGGGATGTTTTCTGGAAGCGGGGACGCAAAAACATCATTTTCCAAAAATCTAGGAAGCGAAGCGTCTGCTCTATATATATATATATATAGA
>APFE030650069.1:0-40694 GCA_000404065.3 Pinus taeda | reverse complement strand
TATATATATTTTATATTTTTTTGAATTATACTCAAAACAAACATCCCAAATACCAAATTAGTTGTAGAAGACATGAAAACATGCATATTTTTGCATAAATCAAGATAGATATAGCATCCATTGTACATTAATGATTAATTATTCGAACATCAACCATTTAGATGCATCAACCATCTAGAATCTAGACTTCTCCTCTTGTCTAGCCTTTGCCTTTACCTCGATTGTCTAGGGATATTAGTCAACATTGCCCAATTTTGATCAAACTACCTAATCCAAGACTTAAAATATGGTAGAAAAAGCTTAACATGCTTGATTGATGATTTTAACTTGATTGAAAGGTAATTTTTTGCTAAGGGCGTGGCAAAGGAGTTCAACAATTAACACCACCAACACTAGGGTACGTATAGAGCTTGGTGCTCTTGATTAAATGCTAATCGCATACCTTCATACTTGATATAGTCTAGTGAAATGCCACAATCCCATTGATCCTGAATTCCTGAAAACTATTAAGTCTGCTAAATTTTGAATAGGATATGAAATTCTATTTTCTCCATATGAAGTCCAATGAGGCTAGAACCACTTTTGAACATCTGGAGTCATTTCATGGTAATGTTAAAAATTTAAGTAAAAAGATGAAAATCAAAAATAAAGGAGAATGTCACTTTTACTTTAAGAATTTAACATTACCATGAGGAAGCATCTGCTATATTTATATTTTTTTATTTTTTTTTGCCTTCATTCCTCACCCTAACCCAAGGTGGACCCACCCCCAACAAGCAAACTCAGCAAAAAATAAAAACTAAAAAACAAAACCGATTTTTTTAGGCCGCGCGGCGCACTTTTGCGAAGCGCATACGAAATCGTACGGGAACCCGTACGATTCAGCCTCCGAAGTGCCGCGCTTCATACAGCCGAAACGCGTTTCGGAGGGACGCTTCCGAAGTTTCTAGGAAGCGTCATTATCAGTCCGAAACGCGTTTCGGAATTTCGGAAGCGCGTTTCGGGAGGCGCTTCCTGGACGCATCCGTATGGACCATGCTTCAGGGGTTAGATGCGAGGGGGGGACGTTCCTGCGACATTGTCCAAGACAAGACAAAGAGATCCAAACATCAAAATTCATCCATATCATCCAAACTCGTCCTCCAAAAGGGATAGCGAAAATCTCACAAGAGTTAATAACCCAATCCAAGTGATGATGAAAGAATGAATGACCTTTCATCCATTTATACAATCTCTAATGCATTCGAATGGCCTAATTTGGACTAATAATGCCCCTAAAATAAAATAGTGTGCATACTAACAATACTTTTGGTGACAAGCCCACCAAATAGCTCAATAACATAAAGAGAAGCCTCTCAAGAGGGCAGGATGATCAACATAATGAGTCGTTGGGCCATTGAGAAGGCCAAATGAAGTCCAAGGTGTGCCATGATAAGAAAATGGACTCCAAACATTGTCGACAACAGGTTGGCCCCTTGTTTTCCAAGCAAGAACCCATGGTGCTCCCAAGTGGGTGTGGGGGCACAAGGACATCCTCATGGGTCTCCAAGTGGATCGAAAATGCCTGTAGATCATCTATAAGGGCTCAAATGATGACATAAACCCTCCCTTTATAGCGGGAGACATCCCCTGGACCCTGGAACATCTACCAAGTATATGGTGCAAATATGGTGTCGGTTGGGCATACTGATCCAAGTGCATCATCCTCATCCAAAAAGGTGGAACACGAGCAATCAATAGTCGATGTTGGAAATCCATGAAGTAATCTCTACTATGGTGGAAGACCATGGCTCTCAATGCTCACCCTACAAGTGCCCATGTGGCCCTCTGGAGGGTTAGGATCCCATATAGGGAGACCAAGCCCCAAATGAAAACCCACCTAAAATCCTGCATAAGATCCAATGCATCCTCTTGCCCTCCAATACAATAAATCAATAAAATAATCAAGTAAAAGAGTTTACAAATCATGGAATCAATGAGGCACTTCATTGTGGCATCCCCTTCGACAGTGGGCTCTGGCATGTACAAGTGTCTTTAAACTCAATAAGGCGGTTAGCCAAGGCCCCTATTAGGTGGTTTCATCCTTTAAAGAGGGTGATATGTCCATGGTACATAAATCAAGTGGAAGGTGGCAAGTGACATAATAATGGAACAGAGTGTGGGTCAAGGGAATGATACCTAGCTTCTATTTGTTCTATCGTGGAGATCTATTGCATCTTCTTGGCTCCTAACTGCATCATACTCTTGAATCATAAAGCACCTTGCCCTTTCCTGATTCTCTGACAATCTTCATATCGAATTCACATGTCATCAAATAGTTCATCAAACGCCTTATGGAGCCAAACTTCTTCATAAACCTTATCGTCTTCCTTCATATTGTAACAGAATCAACGTCATGTTCTGCCAATAAATCATATCAGCTATCATCAGCAACAGTACCTATTAAACCAACCAATGTAGAACCAATTATAGCTCCCTCTTCCCGGCAGAGAAGGGTGAACTTCCTTTTGATCAATATCGAATCCAACATATCATCAAGTGATCAATAAATTGTCTCATGACTTCTTGTATCATTGGTTGATTCATGGTAGCATTAGATCTGCTCTAAATCTCAAATTTTGTAGGGAGGTTTGGACACATGTATTCCAAAGAACCAAGAAAGCGTTTGGGAAATTCCACCCGAAGACTGTTTTATTAAAATAATTAATTACTTTTAATGAGACCCTAAGTCTAAACTTAGAAAAATAAAATATTTAGTGGGTATTAATCTAACTGTGAGTGTAACTTGTAGAAGAAGACAACGATCAAGTAGAAATGATCTTAACCATTGATTAGCTTCTAATCTGGATTGTTGAATGTCAACGAGGAGATTATTTAAGGAAGCTTGAGGGTCATTTGGAAAACACACAGAGAGTTGATCAGTCAGAACGAATTGCTGAAGCGAGAGGCAGCGCAGTGATTTGTAGTGATCATGCAAAGAGGGGCAGAGGGATCTTTGGCTGGAGGATCTTCTCCGGAGACAAGAATACTTAGCAGAGACATAGAGAGACACACAAAGGAGGCGGCGCAGAGGCCAGAGAGGGTGACGCAAAGCCAGGAAGGGCTCACGCAAGCCCCATGCAGAGCAGCTCAAAGCCTTCACGTAGAAGTCTGAGATTTGTTGGGAGGCTGACATTTCTAAGCTGGGAGGGTTGGAATCAACTCCTGAGAAGCAAATCGATCTCCAGCGAAAGTGACACAGGCCCACATAGAGGCAACGCAAAAGTAGTTGGGGAACTCGGTGAAGCTGTCAGACCAACTGGGACTTGCAATGTAGAGTGAGGTAATCTCACTAATTTCTTTTGCCGAGTAATATTCTCTGTACTGGATTGCCAATAAGGCATCCAGAGGTTGTATTCAGAAATAACTTTAGCTTAATAATAAAAACCCTTAGATCTGTTGCACCTGTTTTCCTGCATTGGGTTTTTCCAGGGACATTTGTCCAAAAACAACTGTGTCATTTGTGTTGTATCTTTCTCTATTGTTCAACTTCTTGTTTCGGCATATTATTTAAAATGGTGTAGGAGAAATATCATCAGTTGTTGCAATAGGGATTCCCGGGTTTAAGGAATTTTCACGTGGTATCAGAGCAGTGCAGGTGAGACAAGAAGAACAGTGCCAAAGAACCCAGCGTTGAGTAGAAAAGGAGATCGAAATAGTTGCAGGAGGCAACAATTCGAATCCCTAGAGGGTTTGCGCAGTCCAACCAGAGGGTTGAATTTTCGAGGCAATCTCTCTCTGAGTGAGTCGACAAAGAGGAAGGGCTTCCAGATCAAAATTTTGTCATCGCAGAGGGAGTAGTGTTGAGACTCAGCGTGAGGAAGAGTTGGCGGGACGTAGTTTTTTTGTGGATCGTTTTGCTGGGCAGAAAGACGTCAGAAGAGAGAAGAGAAGCACAGTGAGGGAATTTTTCCTCAGTAGACTTCCTGCCAAGAAGTTCGTTTTCTTATTGGATGAGCAACTGGAGTCGGAAGCAGAGAGAAGCAGTTCAACATTTTTGTGGTAGAGATGGAAACCAGTGGGATGAGAGATCAGGACAAGTTGGATGGGGCATCCAACTACGTCATCTGGAAGGCAAGAATGTCACTCCTTCTAGATGAGCATTCTCTCAAGACCTATGTCGACAGCATGGTGGTTGTGCCTGCAGATCAAGATTTGTTGAAGAAGTACCGAGCAGAAATGGCAAAGGCCAAGAGGATGATCCTTGATGGATTAAAGGATCATGTACCCTATCACATCGCTAGCAGAGGGACTGCTAAGGAGATGTCGGATGCCTTGGCAACGCTGTATCCAGGATCTTCCGAGCAGCGGAAGATGTACTTAGAGCAGAAATTGAGATTTGCACAAATGCAGAAGGGGGAGCACATAGATCCATTCCTCACAAAGGTTCAAGAGACCTAGGAAGAGTTAGCAACTGTGGGGTCTATACCTCAAGGGCCAAATTGGTTAGACTGGTCCTCAATTATGTCTCAAATGAGTGGCAAGTCTTTGTCCATAGTATCCTGGGCAGGGCAACTTTGCGAAATTGGGATGAGATGTGGGCAGCTCTCAAACAAGAGGAACTGAGGAGAGACTTGGTCAAGTGTAAACTTGATGGAAGTAGCAGCAGTGGGTCAAAGCCCAAGGAGAATGCAACCCTTGCATCCAAAGGGCAACAAGAGCAATGGAGGCAGAAGAAGGACGTCTCGAAGATAAAATGCTTCAGGTGTGGTGAAATGGGTTAATACGCAACACAATGTCCCGTTAGGAAGAAGGACAAAGATGAAAAGCACGATCTGAAGGTTGCACCTGCGAAGATCAAGGAAGAGGAGTTCGCCATGACAGCTGAGATAACTCCAGGAGGAAGGTGGGTTGATTTAAAGTTGTAGTTCGAAAGAGCTACAGATGAGCAGGATCCTTGAGGAGCCCACCTCTCGGATCAATTCCTTGCTACGGGAGCCCAAATCAGAAGTAGCGGGATGGACTAAGTGTTAGATGGTGCAGAGAAGTGTTAGAGCGACAAATCCAGTGGCTAGAACGCCAAGTCTGAGCAATGTAGTGCAGAGTTGCAGCAGTGTAGGGAGGCACAGTGCAGTAACAGCAACAACGTAGTAGCAGCAACAACATAGTGGCTTCAGAGGGATCGCGTGGGACTGGCAGCAATCATATCATTAGCATCGGGATGCATTTATGTTGAACACCTGTTCAGTAATTTGGGATGTTTTTCCGTTGTTGATGCAGTAGTAGCAACAGTTTGTAGTGCAGTGGTAGTTGGCAGTGGCAGTGCCAACAGTAGCACCGATGCAGAAATTCAGAGGGAGTTGTAGTATGGATGCAGTGTTGACAGTGGCAGTGTCAGTAGTAGTACAGTTGCAGCAGCAGTGCAGTAGTTGATGGACAACATGTCAGACATCAGCAGCGCAGAGGACGATGTTATGAAGTCAGGGTGATGCTTCAATGGGAGGCATTGCTAGAGCACATTCCATGTTAAGAGGGAGTGTTGATTTCTGGTAGCATCGGATGTGCTCTAAGTCTCAAATTTTGCAAAGAGGCTTAGGCACATGTGTTCCAAAGAACCCAGAAAGCATTTTGGGAAATTCCACCCAGAGACAGTTTTATTAAAATAATTAATTATTTTTAATGGGACCCTAAGTCTAAACTCAGGAAAATAAAATAATTAATGGGTATTAATCTAACTGTGGGTGTAACTTTTAGAAGAAGACGAGGATCAAGCATAAATGATCTTAGCCATTGATTAGCTTCTAATTTGGGTCGTTGAATATCAATGAGGAGATTATTTAAGGAAGCTTGAGGGTCATTTAGAAAACACATAGAGAGTTGATCAGTTAGATCGAATTGTTGAAGCAAGAGGTAGTGCAGTGATTTGTAGTGATCACGCAGAGACGGGTAGAGGGAGTTTTGGTTGGAGGATCTTCTCCGGAGCCAAGAATTCAACAAAGAGGCAGAGAGACACACAGAGAAGGTAGCACAGAGGCCAGAGAGGGTGACACAAAGCCAGGAAGGGCTCACACAGGCCCCACGTAGAGCAGCGCAGAGCCTTAACGCAGAAGTCTAAGATTTGTTGGGAGGCTGACGTTTCTAAGCCGAGAGGGCTAGAATCAGCTCCTAAGAAGCAAATTGACCTCCAACAAAAGTGACACAGGGCCTTAGAGGTTGACACAAGCCCACCCAAGGGCAGCGCAGAAGTAGTCGGGGAACCCGTTGGTGAAGCTGCCCGATCAACCAAGACTTGCAGTGTGGAGTGAGGTAATCTCACTAATTTCTTCTGCCAAGTGATATTCTCTATACTGGATTGCCAGTAAGGCATCCAGAGGTTGTATTTAGAAATAACTTCAGCTTAATAATAAAAACCCTCAGATCTGTTGCACCGGTTTTCCCACATTGGGTTTTTCTATGGACATTTGTCCAAAAACAATTGTGTCATTTGTGTTGCATCTCTCTCTATTTTTCAGTTTCTTGTTTCGGCATATTATTTAAAATGGTGTAGGTTGCAGTGTATGTATTTCGATGTTTACCGTAGGAAACTGCAAATAACTTGTTCATGTAAATCTAACAAGTAGGAGAAATATCATTAGTTGCTACAATAGGGATTCCCAGGTTTAAGGAATTTTCACATCTATAGTGCACACACTTCTCATATATTCTTCCTTTAAGCCATACCATTTACCAAACATTATTGATCTCAATCCTCGTTATCTAAGTTGCCAAAAGTAATCGATATATACCTTGAGACTAGTTGTAGGATTCTTTATGTCAAACCTTGTTGTTGGCTCCCTCTGAGGTCTTCATTTGTATTTCTTAGCTTCACATTGAATAATAACAAATAGTAATGTGAACATAAGTTCTGCCAATAATTTGTTATGTTGCCATATGTCAAAAACCATCTAGAAAAGTCTCGACTTTCCTTTTCAACTATTTGACCAAGACATATCATGCTTTTGCTATTGACTTTCTGCCCAAGTATATTTCTGATCTAAATGAATCATGTTGTTCCTTCAACTCCCTCTGAAGATATGAGTCCTCTTTTGGTATAGTTGGCTGCAAAAATTCCTCCATGGTAAAGTGTACTTCTTCCTTCCAAGTTGCCAATTGATTTCTTTGACCAAAACTTACTTCTTCAAACTTCTTTGAAGGTGATGTCTATGAAATGTACGATGATGAGATTCCTCCTTTGTGATGAGAATAACCTCATTTTTGTTGTTTCTAGATTGTTCTTCAATAAATAGACTTCTAATATGTTCCTTTGAATCTTCAAATGCTAAACTTCACTAGACAAAATATAATGTTGAAAAGACTTCTATGATACTACATAATGACTTTGACTCTGCTACTATTTTGTTTCTATTGTAGTCCTTGCTTGTGAAATGATTGTTTCAAAATATTCATGATGTGTTAATTTTAGGTATGTTCTATGCTAGAGCAATTTATTTCAATTTCTTTTCCACATTAGCATAAAGTAAACTACAGATAGAACATAAATATAAATCGCAGAAGACAAGCCAAGACAGGAACAGATCAATGCATTCCCCTTTCTCCATCCTTGTTGATCTTAGCTTCTCCTCCAAGTACATCTTCCGCTGCTCGGAAGATCGTTGATATAGCATAGCCAAGGCATCCCACATCTCTTTAGTCGTCCCTTTGCCAACAATGTGACATATAACGTGATCCCTCACTCTGTCGAGGATCAACCGCTTGGCCTTTGCCATCTCAGCCTTGTACTTTTTGAGTGGATCTGCATCACCGAGTACAGCTACCACACTATCGACATACATCTTGAGATCATGCTCATCCAGAAGGCATGAGATCATAGCGTTCCAGATCACATAGTTGGATGCTCCATCCAGCCGATCTTGATCTCTGAGCCCGTTAGTTGCCATCTTTTCCAACAAAAAATGTCGAACTGCCTCCTTTCTCCTCTGCACTGCTGCTAGGCTGGCCTACGCACTCCCTGCTGGAGTTAGTAGATCTGCTCCTCTATTGCTGCTCAGCAAATGAGAAATCGAATTCCCTGGCTAGGAATTCTCTAAGGAAGAAATTTCCTCAAAAAGTGTCTCCTTCCTTCTTTTGACGTTTTCCTACCCCAGCAACTGCTGCAGAAAACTGTCTCACCTGAAGACTACTCTGCACTGAAGCTTCTGCTGCGTTGCTCCCTCTACCGCTGACAAATCTCGATCTGGAAATCTTACCTCTCTCTCAACTCACTCAGAGAGAGATTTGCCTTGAAAACCTTGCCCACCTGGCCTGGACTGCGCAATCCCTCTGGGGATTCGATCTGCTGCCTACGCAACTAATCGATCTCCCTCCTTCTCTTCAACGTTGGGCTCTTTCGGTCTACTCTCTTGCTTCACCTGTGCTACAATGCCATGTGAAAATTTGAGAAACCCCAAATCACTACTGGAACAAACTGATATTACTTCTCCTACTTATTAATCAATGCAAGTTATTTATTGTGTTCTACTATAAATATCGAAGTAAATACAACTGCAGCCTTGACAACTTTAAATAATATGCGGAAACAAGAATTTGAACAAGAAAGAAATAACACACACAAGTGACATCGTTACTTTTGGACAAATGTCCCCAGAAAAACCTTAAGTGTGAAAACCGATGCAGCATCTGAGGGTTTGTATTATTATGCAGTAGTTTTTGAATACAATCTTTGGATGCCTTACTGGCTATCCAATACAGAGAATCTGACTGGAAGAGAATTAATGAGAAATACCTCACACTATCACTGGAGAATCAACACTGATCCAGGCCTTGGATGGTTGGCCCCATGTTGGCTCTACGCAGCCTCTATGTCAGCCTACGCAGATCTGCATCAGACTCTCTGGGGTCTACGTCACCTCTTCCACAGATCTTTCGTTGTCTGGAACTTCATTCCTCTGGCCCTCTGGTCTTACACCTCAACTTCTAGCTCTGGAACTCGACTTCCCAATTAAATCTCAGACTCCCTCTGAAGTGTTGCACTGCCTCTTCTGGGTCTCTCTCTGCCTTCTCTGCAATATACCCCCGGATCAGAAAACTCTCCAACCAGAAAACTATCCCTGCCCCTCACTGCGAGAAATCTCCTCCATGACTTCTCTGGCAACTGCTGCGTTGCTCTCTTGAGAAAATCGATCTCTGATCTCTCACTTGATGTGTTTTCCAAATGCCCATCAAGACTCTTCTTATAATCCTCTCGTTGATCAATCAGCGGCCCAGATTAGATTCTAATCAATGGCTCAGATCATTTTGGCTTGATCCTCATCTTCTTATAGAAGTTTCACCCCCAGTTTAATTAATACCCTTTAATTATTTTAATTTCTTAAGTTTAGACTTAGGCCTCCATTAAAAATAATTAATTATTTTAAGAAAATTGTCTTCGGGTGGAATTTCCCAAAACAATTTCTGGGTATTCTGGAATGCATGTGTCCTAGCCTCCCTGCAAATTTTGAGGCTTATAGCACATCCGATGCAACCAGAAATCAACACTATGGTAAATATCCAAACTAATATGTTGCAGCCTTCACAAATAAAATATTGCGGAAGAAAAATAATGTTGCAAGAATAGATGCACACACACAAAAATACACAATTATTTTTGGACCAATGTCCCTGGAAAAAACCCGACTTGGGAAAATTGGTGTAGCAGCTAAGGGTTTTATTATTATGCAATGGTAAATTTGAGTACAAAACTATGGATGCTTAAATCTAACAGTCCATACAGAGAAATCACTGCCAATAGGTCTAGTGAGAAAAATCTCTCCCACTAGCGATCTGACACTGACCTTGGCTCAAGATGAGCTGCTTTATGTTGCCTTTGCGCAGTCCCTACATTAGCCTACGTAGTACTGCGTCCCACAACTCGGAACTGCGTCTCTCTTGCTATCTGATCAAGTGTTATCTGGAAGATGGACTCTCCTGACCTCTGGGCTCCCACTTCGGCTTCTGGCACTGAATCGCTGCTTCTCCCCAACAAAATACGGATTCCCCTCTAAAGCACTTTATTGCCTTTGCGTGGCTCTACGCTGCCTCTCTGCAATGTACTCACCGAACTGGGAAATCTCCCTTCGACCTTACTATCCCTGCCCCTCTCTCACCGCTTTCAGCTCACTAGCTCTCTCTCCAGCAACTCAGCGCTCCTACTCTGGAGTTCGATCTGCCAGCGAAATCAAACTGCTGGTGGCTCAAGTGTACCCTCTAACCCCCATCGAATTTCTTCTTATAATCTCTCGTTGAGATGTCAACGGCCAAGATTAAAACATAATCGATGGTTAAGATTAACTAGAACTCGATCCATGTCTTCTTCTAGAAGATTCTCACCGTGACTTGATTAATACCCTTTAGTTAATAAGATTTCCTAAGTCTAGACTTAGGAAACACTAAAAAATGATTAATTAATTTAATTAAGTCATCTCTAGGTAGCAGGCAAGACGGGCAAATAGCTCGAGAGCGGTCGTTTGAAAGGTGGTAAAAACACAAATTCATACCTAAGAATCAAATTCATGCCTGAGAGGTGAGAAACATACCTGAGAGGAAGGGTGAAAAACATCCCGAAGAAAAAGGGCGAGGGTGAAAACAACTAGTGAGAGCGAGCGGGACCCTAAGAAAAAGGGGGAATAACATCAGAGAAAAGAAACAAAAGGAGGAACAACATCGGTGAAAAGAAACAAAAGGGGCACGAAAAAGGGGAACAACATAGGATAAAATCCAAGACAATAAGGGATAAATACGCCCAGAAAGACGCCCCAAATCCCCTTAAAACTTAGGATAGAAAACCTCCACGCTTCCCCTTCCCCTTCAAACTCAGGACAGAAAATGTTCCACGCCGTGCAACAACCCTCCAAACTCAAGACAGAAAACTTCCCAAATGAGCAACAACCTGGTCCATGGTCCAATCCCGTCGGACACACGGTCAAGCCAACCAGAACTACAAATACGACAACAAACTCCATCTGGGGGAGAAATCCAAGGGACAGTGGACTGCAGCAGCCACAAGCTTATAGGACCCTAATAACTCTAGAGGATCCACCCACAAAATCTCGTCCCCCAACACAACAGGGGGGGCCCATCACACAGCAGATGATCACGGAGGGGCAACAAAGGAGCTTAGAAGCAAAACGTGCAACAAAGAGTACGAGGCTCGATGCAAATGCAGATGAGGATGGTGGAATGCGACGGCCCTTCAAGGGGCCTCTGCGGGCTACAAGCATCGGCGTGTGCTAATTCATTATCCAATTTGAAAACCACTACCTTGCCCAGATCCAAATCCATGACCATATGCATATACGGGTAAGTAATATCGTGATTCATGATTAACTCCTCTTGGGCTACTCTACAACCGGAATCGCTACCTGGTATCAACTCTTTCTTGTATTGGCTAAGATTCCTGGATCACCACCTGGTAAGTCATAAAACTTACCCTTATTTTATTCCATCTTTTCCTTATAGTTCTAAGCTCTGAGTAAAAGGAAAGGGTGAGTAAAGAGGAAACCAGCCTGCATGCCTTGTGCCCACTCCACAAAATGAGTATGTTTCTGGAAGCACCCCTCTTAGAAGAATTCAGTCTCGATCAATCAATCACTAAATGCCAATCCCGGAAGACCTATGCAGTAAATGCACCCAAGCCACCCGTAAAACTATAGCATGGAACGTTAAGATCTTTGTGCATGGTATTTTGTTGAATGGTTTTGAGCTTTGAGGAATTCTTTGGAGATACGTGTGGGACATCAATATAGATTTCCCCACCAAGACCGACTCCCCATCCTAAAGTAGCTAGATGGGGAAGCTTTCTTGCTAGTTAAAGGTCTCTTTTGGTTGCTTAAAGGCATCCTCGCAGAAGAAGCCATGTTTCTTAATAGTAATGAACTAGACTTTCCTTGGCGAACACAGAACGGAATTAGGAAGAGACCCTATTCCTTCTGTACAGATAATCTCTCTAGTAAGCGTTGACGAGAAATAGAAAACAACTTAATAGGGGATGTTCGATTAGCTCAGTGAAGGTTCAGTCAGCTAGTAGTTGAACTATGCCTGCCCATACCCAAGTTGTTCAGGATGATCAATCTAGCCCTCATATCCAAATCCTCGTACACTTCCAGCTCCTTTGGGCCAATTGGCTTCTTGATGGCTTTCTCAGCGAACTCCCAGATCTTGTTGAACTGCAATGCCAACTTGATCCTTTCCTTCCATGGACTATAGTTGGACAACCTCTCCAATCTATCCTTGTACCGCAGACCAGCCTACAGCTTCAACATTGTAGTGAACCCTTCACCTACAATGTGACCAACTCCCTCTTAAGTTGTACTTCGTTGTGCACTTTGATGATTCACTGTCTTTCAAAGTAGCTCAGACATGCTTTGATACCATGTTGAATTTCCATGATCTTGGGTCTAGGATAGAATCTTAGAATCTCTGACGCTATCAAACCAAGAATCTCAACAAAGCTACTTTGCACAGCGAAACAATATAAAGCAGTAAATCACACATGCACAAGTATAGACAACATTTTACAAAATATTGTACGAATATGTACGACAACTCAATCTTCGTTATATTAAACCAACTGAATAATACAACAGTCTAGGGCTTCCCATACAAGGGATAATGACCCTCAATTCTCCACAAGTACAAGAATACAAGATACACTGACAATCTCGCTGCAGTCTCTATGTCATATCTCATCCTGTCGGTCCTTCACTCCCATTCTGCTCTCTAGCTGCCCCTTAGTCCATCAAAGGACAACACATAGAGTCTCTAGTAGGGCTGCCACCTATCACTGTTGCAAGTCACTTCTGCTACAATGAACAAGGGTTGATCCAATCTGCTCTTCTACGCTAGCCAATCCCTGAGCTCCAATCTGCTCTTCTACACTAGCCAATCCCTAAGCTCCAATCTGCTCTTCTAGGCTAGCCAATCCCTGAGCTCCAATCTGCCAATCTAGTAGCTTCTTTTGTCCATCAAAGAGATACACATTAGGCTCAATCCTTCACCCAACACACAGTTCTCAATGTCCTTATCACGTTGTTCTACGGCTACTTTGGGCTACCAACACGCTATCCTCCACCAGTCTAATGATGCCCAATACTCCACTGTGAAATCTACTCCTTGTTGAGGTTTCCAACCACCCAAGTCAACCTCAACACATGGCTCCCACAAGCTGCAACTTTGTCCACACTTGGACCATCCACCTAACACAAATTCATCATTGAAACAACATTAACATACCTTGAAATTTGGTGCTCTTCTGTTGTAGGTGACGTTGACTGGTTAGGGCAACAGTCAGCTTACCGTTAACCCTCAATTCCACCTCCTAACTGTGAAAATTTCTAACATGAAATTCTAATGCAGTAACTGATTTATTTCTCCCACTTATTTCCACGATAAGCTATTTACAAAACCCTTCAGTAAACATCAAAGCAAATTCTATTGTAGTTGTCATATAATAGCATAGAGAAAAGGACAGTGAAATACAAGAACATGAATCAATCACATCAACACAGTTGTTTTTGGACAATAGTCCCCAAAAAAACCCAATGCGGGAAAACGAGTGCAGCAGATGAGGGTTTATTTATTATACTTCAGTAACAATCTCTTTACAAGGAATGATTTGCAGAACATAGAGAAACCTTTGTGAAAACACCTGAGATAATTTTCCTCCAACCACTGGAGAAGTTCTGACACTCAAGAGACCCTCCAACGTCCACTGTGTCACCTCTGTGTCATCTTTGCGTGAGGACTGTGTCCTTTGCTACACTGCCTCTCTGAGTTGTCCCTCTGATGCACTGCATCCCCTCCTCCTCAGTCTCTGATTGATGCCAATAACCTCCTCTTCCTTCGCCCTGCAACTCTCCCTCTGAAATCGAACTCTTACTTCTTGAGAATCGACTTCCCTCAGGTTACTGAGTATTTGCCCGATGTATCTCCAAATGACTCTTAAGTCTTCATTTATACTTTTTCTATCGAGATATCAATGGTTGTGATCTAATCTCTAATCAACAGTTAGGATTAAATTAGACTTGATCCTCGTCTCTTAGAAGCTTCTCACCCATATTTACATTAATTCACTTCAAATATTTTAATTTCCTAAGTTTTAACTTAGGCACCATTAAAAATAATTAATTATTTGAATAACATGCACTCCATGTGGAATTTCTCCAAACAATATTTGGGTCTTGGAGATCTCATGTGTTCTAGCCCCTCCACAAAATTTTGGAGCTAGAGCACATCCGATGCTACCCAAAAATCAACACTCCCTCTTAGTGAGGAATGTGCTCTAGCAATACCTCCCAGTATAAGTATCACCCTGATCCACGACATCGGTCCTCTGCGTTGTTGATGCTTGGCCTGCTACCCTTCATCCACTACACTGCTGCATTCTGTGCTGCTGCCCATAACACTGCCACTATCACTGCTGCATCTGTACTGCAGCTCCCTCTTATGTACAACACTATCTGTTTCTGCTACTGAAACGGGTTCTCAATCATCCCATCTTCTCCCTGAAATAAACAAACTTTGTTCTTCCTAGAGCCTTGGTGAGAATGTTTGTCACCTATTCACCTATCGAAGTGTACTGTAACTGTACTACACCTTGCTGGACACAGTCTCTAATAAAGTGACACCTGATGTCAATGTGCTTCGACCAATCATGAAAAATTGGATTCTCAAAAGCTTGATGCAATACTGATTATCACACAAAATGTTGGTCGCTTCCATCCTTCTCCTGAATAGATTCACAAGCAACTTTCTAAGTTGTATGGCTTCACACGATGTTGTGCTAGCTACCATATATTCAACTTCGACTGAGCTCAGACCTACGGACTTTTGTTTCCTACTACACCAGGAGGTCATTCTTGATCCAATATTGAAACAATACCCAGTGGTACTTTTCAGATCTACTGAACTTCCAACCCAATCTGCGTCAGTGAATCCACTCAGCCTGATATCATTGCCTCAAGTGTACATTAATCCATGCTCGATTGCTCCTCGTATATACTTGAGAACATGCTTGGTTATTGCCCAATGTGCCCTCTTCGGTTCCACCATGAACTGACTGAGGGTGTTGACAGTGTAACAAATGTCTCGTCTGGTGTTGACCAGATACATCAGGGACCCTATGAGCTGCCTGTACAAGGTGGGATCTACTTCTTTATCTTCAGACGCATCAATCTTCTTCTAGTTGGTAATCACTGGAGTAGCCATGGGTCTACAGTCCTGTATTTTGAACCTCTTTAAAAATTTTGTAGCATATCTCCCTTGTCCAAGGAAAATTTCACCCTTCTACTGCCAAACTTCCAACCCCTTAAAATGCATCTGTCCCAAATCCTTCATGTCAAATTCTGTATCTAGGTCTTCCCTCTAATCTTTGATGAGCCTAGATGAACCTATAAGAAAAAGGTCATCCACATATAACACCAGAATTAGAGGCTCATTCTCTACAGTCAGATAGTAGAGGTTGGGATCTGCATCACTCTTGACGAATCCCATCTTCTGCAAGTAACCATCAATTCGATCATACCATGCTCTAGGCGCTTGTTTAAGCCCATACAAGGCTTTCTTCAACCTACATACATGAGTTTTCTTCATGTGTCTCAAAGCCCTCTGGTTGTTCAATGTATACTTCTTCGTCTATCACCCCATTCAAGAACACAGTCTTGGCATCCATCTAATGAATCTCCCACCCCATCTGTGCTACAAGGGATATCACAGATCTAATAGAAGTATACCTGGCTACTGCGGCAAAGGTTTCTTCATAGTCTATCCCTTCCTTCTGAGCATACCCCTTAGCCACGAACCTGGCTTTGTATTTTTCCACACTGCCATCTGTAGCATACTTGACCTTGTAGATCCATCTCGAACATACAACTGATCTGTCGTGAGGTCTAAGTGCCACTTTCCAGACATCATTGGTCATTATGGAACTGTATTCCTCCACCATAGCATCTACCCATACTTGATGTTGAACGGCCTCCTGAAAACTAGAGGGTTCTCCAACCTGAGCCACCAAAACTTGGTATCTATCTGGTTGTCTATGCTCCCTTTTCTCGTTCCTAGGAACTCCAATGAAAACCTCTGCATCCCATAGTATCTGTCGAAGTTCCCGGCTCGTTCTTCCACTAGAAGTGGGTGGATCTATTTTCTCCTCCTCTTGAGATTCCACTCGTTGTGATGCTTCTGGATTCTTATGCCTTGGAGAAATACCAGTACTGGTTTCTGCTGGTCGAAGTGGTTGGACCAATGGATCATCCTTTGACTGCTCTTCGGAAGGCATTTCTCGGGATTTTCTAAAAGCATTGTTCTCCATAAACTTTACATCCCGTCGTACTACGATCTTTCTATCGCCCAGAAGGTAGATTCTATATGCCTTAGCATTCTCGCTATATCCCACAAGATATCATTTTTTTGTAGTTTGATCCAACTTCTTCCTCTTTTCTTTGGGTATATGGCAATATGCCAAGCTCCCAAATATTCTGAAATGACTCAATTCAGGCTTCCTGCCGGTGAAGACACTCTCTAGAGTAATCTTACCTAATGCCCTATGAGTGGTCCTGTTCTGAACATATACGATTGTGTTGCATGCTTTTGCCCATAGAAATTTGGGCATATCCTGATCATATTGCCCTCGTTGCTTCAACAATAGTTTTGTTCTTCCTCTCTGCTACTCCATTCTGCTCCGGATTATATGGAGTTGTCCATTCTCTTTTGATGCCTTCCCTTGCGCAGAATTCCGTGAAGTCTTTATCAATATATTCTCCACCATTGTCTGAGCGCAACACTTTTATCCTCTTCCCTATTATATTCTCAACCAGAGCTTTAAACTCTTTGAATCGATCAAAAACCTCATCCTTGGTTTTTAGAAAGTAGATCCAAGTCTTCCTAGAATGGTCATCAATGATGGTGATGAAGTATTTGGCACCACTAAGAGCTTTTGTGGACATGGGTCCACAGATATCTGAGTGTATTAATCCAAGAACACTCTTTGCCCTATTGTTACTTCTGGAATAAGCCGCTTTGGCGTACTTTCCCAGTACACAACCTCTGCATACATCGTCTCGTTTGGTACTTAATTTTGGAGCTCACGTTACGGTTCCTCTGAGAATTCTTAGAGCCCCATGGTGTAAGTGCCCCATCCTTCTGTGCCATAGTTCATTCAAATCTTTTTCACCATTGTTTCCTATCAGTGCCATTGGAGATTCTAGCTATAACTTATACAGTCTGTTACTTTTGACTCCAATTTGGGCCCTCTTCTTCCACCTCAAATGTTTGACATATACTTTCTTCCCAATCAAGTATACATCATACCCCTTGTTCTGTAACTGAGATACAGAGAGTAAGTTCATTCCCAAACTAGGCACATGCAACACATTGGTAGCTCGAAGCCGATCCCCTGCATCTGTTTGAAAAACTACAGTACCTCTTCCTACGAGGGTACGTTTTGCCTTATTTCCCATGGTGATTTGGATGTTCATCTGTTCTTCTTGATAGCTCGAGAAACATTCTCATATTCTCGTAATGTGCGCAGAAGCCCTGCTATCAATATACCAAACCTCAGAGGAAGCAAAACTTGACAAACAAGCGACTTCTTCTTCCAATCTGGAAGCCAACACAGAACTGTCGTGATGCATTATATTCTTCGTGCTTTCCTCTTTCTCGGGAGAACTGCGTGAGTCCTTTTGAGTTGCTGCTCTAGCATCATGTTCACGACCCATTGCAGATTCTCTAATCCTGTTGCCCGATCTCTGCTCTAATACCATGTGAAAATTTCTAACATGAAATTCTACAGCAGTAACTGATTTATTTCTCCTACTTATTTTCCACGATAAGTTATTTACAAAACCCTTCAGTAAACAAATTCTACTGCAGTTGTCACATAATAGCATAGAGAAAAGAACAGTGAAATACAAGCACATGAATCAATCACATCAACACAGTTGTTTTTGGACAATAATCCCCAGAAAAACCCAATGCAGGAAAACCGGTGCAACAAATGAGGGTTTAATTATTATTCTTCAGCAACAATCTCTTTACAAGGAATGATTTGCAAAACATAGAGAAACCTTTGTGAAAACACTTGAGATAATTTTCCTCCAACCACTGGAGAAATTCTGACACTCAAGAGACCTTCCAACCTCCAGTGTGTCAGCTCTGCGTCATCTCTGCGTGAGGACTGTGTCCTTTGCTGTGCTACCTCTCTGCATTGTCCCTCTAATGCACTGCGTCCCCTCCTCCTCAGTCTCTGACTGATGTTGATACCCTCCTCTTCCTTCACCCTACAACTCTCCCTCTGAAAGTGAACTCTTACTTCTTGATAATCGACTTCCCTCGGGTTACTGAGTATTTGCCCGGTGTATCTCCAAATGACTCTCAAGTCTTCATTTATACTTTTTCTGTTGAGATATCAATGATCGTGATCTAATCTCTAATCAATGGCTAAGATTAAATTAAACTTGATCCTCGTCTCTTAGATGCTTCTCACCCATATTTACATTAATTCACTTTAATTATTTTAATTTCCGAAGTTTTAACTTAGGCACCATTAAAAATAATTAATTATTTGAATAACATGCACTCCGGGTGGAATTTCTCCTAACAATTTCAGGGTCTTGGAGATCTCATGTGTTCTAGCCCCTCCACCAAATTTCGGAGCTAGAGCACATCTGATGCTACCCAAAAATCAACACTAACAGCATCCTACAACAGCGACATACTTCTCTTGTCACTGTTGTTATGCACTGATATTTAGGCTTATTTCCAACCCCCTGGTATGACATGTGGCCTCCTCACAAACTATGATTTAGGGTTGTGGCATACCCTAATCTCCATAACGTACCTACGGCTTATTTTCACAAGAGACCACGGCCTCAAACCCATGCTAAACCACCTAGATTTCCTCCTTGAAGCTGCAGCTCCCTTGCCCTAATCCTTGCCCTGCAAACAGTCACAATTGTGCCCTAAACTCGACCCTGTGTCTCCTTCTTTGGTTGCGGCTTAGCTTCAGATGTTATTTCTCTATGAAATGTGCACTTGTGGATGACGAATTAGCCTCCAACCTCACCTTCTAATTATACACAATAGAAGGGATTCATTTGGACGCCCACATGGGCTTGACAACCTGTCAACAAGCCTTCATCCACTAGACCGACTTGTGAAAAACCCAACAGTGACATTCAAAAATTAATATCTCAAGTCTAGAGCTCCAATTTGAGTGATTTTTGAAGCGTTGGATTCGCCACACCATCCTCTATCACCTCAAATTTTCTCATGCCCATATGTCTCATGGTTTTGGCCCAACTCCTTTGGGTACAAAACCCCAACCTTGGGTTCCAAGCCCACAAATGACTTTTGTGGTGCTTCGCCCTCCAAACCCTGAACCCTATGGCTTGGAGTACCTCCCAAGCTACTCAAAAATCAAGTTTAACTTAGGAAATAATTAATTATCGACTAATTAATTTAATTGAACTATCTCTAGGTGGAATTTCTATAAACAATATCTAGGTTCTCGAGAACTCATGTGTTTTAGCATTTCCATAAAGTTTGAGGCTAGAACATCACCCAATGCTACAAAAATTAACACATGCGATATACACCTTGGACATTGGACACTTGACTTCAAAAAGCTTGGGTTGAGGAGCATGCTTCATGGAGGTTGGTAGTGAAACCGAACACAAATGTTGACGAGAAACAATGGAATTTAGTGACCATATTGCCACACATGAGAGTAGCATCAGGTACAAGAGAGGACATGTGGATGCCCTAGCTCGGGTTTGGATGCAATGGAGAGTCCTAGCTTGTGATAAGTTTGAAGGGCTATCTTGTACCAACTTGTGGTATGCTGTTGGTATGCACTTCTAACTTCATTCTTATGTATATATGAATACTTTGTTGTCGAAACTTTGTATAAATGCAGATCTGATTTTCAGTTGATGTTCTCCTGGTGATTGACCTAGTTTCTAGTGCTGGTTAGTTGATTTAACATAACAGTAAGCAGATTCCGTTGAGTAATTTGACAAGTAAACAAATGCATGAAGGCGGATTTACAGCTTTAACAAATTTGATGCATATACGTCATTTTCAGATCTGTTGTATGTTGGGGATTGTGTCCTTAGGCATGGAAACAAAGTTTCCTTGAAGTAAATGTGTTCGGTGTTTATTTTCTCAGGCTGCCTTGTGTATTTGGTTGGACTGGTGGAATGCATGCTACTGTAATTCAGCCATAAGGTTGAAAAGTTCACAAAAAATAGATCCACGAACCCCCAAGTAAATGAAGTTAAATTTTTGAATTTGCATTATGCATGGATTTCAAAATTTCAACACCCTTCTAGTCTTAACTGCAGGACTTTATGCTTGTCTTCAGTGAAAAGGAGCAGTGTCCCAGTAATCTATATCCTGGGGTCTTATTCAAAATTTCTAAACCTTCTAGTCTTAACTACAGGACTTTATGCTTGTCTTCAGTGAAAAGGAGCAGTGTCCCAGTAATCTATATCCTGGGGTCTTATTCAAAATCCCTAAACCAGAAAGACAAAAGTAATTGTGTGCTTATATCCTTGTTCGTAGCTACTCGCATAAAACATGTGAGTCATGTGGATACAGACTTTCTCTGGCCTAATTCAAGATTAATTGCAACGAAATCACAAGGCTTATTTTCCATTGCCAGATCCATTATAGTTATCCACTCATTTCCAGGGCTTGTAACTGCATTTGAGAGAGGCTAGGGGTGTTGAGCCCCTTTGAATATATCTCCAAGGATAATTTAAGAACTATTTTGTTTTCTGAAAGTTTAGGGGCCAACCATTAAACACAAGCGCGGGGTGTTGAGCATCTGCAAACCATTGAATTCAAGCAATATTAATCCAAAGTCACCCGACACATGCTCGTGACCCTAACCACTAACCACTTATTCGTTCTCCCAAAAATTAAACCTTGATGAGTAACCCGACATACAGGTTTCTTCACCGTTGAACTATGACCCATTGACAGTAATTGACTTAGCTAGTACTCTCAATTTTTCGGGGCAGAATATAGCTATTAAGGTCCATAGTGATTTTAACAGCTAGTGATGGAGCTATAGATTATTAAATTAAGTCAAAAAATGTATGAATCCTTTCGTTCCCCATGGAAGTAAAGTGGAAAAACCTTTATCCTCTTTAACAGAAAATGTACGAAACCTATCTTTCGCAGACATTCGAAAATCTGCCATGTTAAGTCCATATTATGATCGGTGCTTTCTCTACAGGGTTTTGGCAGGTAGCTGACGATCAAGAGTGATAAATAAAAGAGAATGAAGTTAGAGAATTACAGATGCTAGAGTTCGAAAATTGAGTTGATCAGGGGTGAGTCTATGTTTGTCCCATTCAAGAAGTTTTCCCTTAGGACATTCCTGCGACTGCGATAATGGAGTTGATTCCTCCGCAGACGATGAAAGGCTGGCCGGCTGAATTTTAATCGGAAAACAACAGCATTCGTGTGTTCTTTTCGCTGATGCTGAGATAAGCCATCGACGAGCGCATGAAGAAAACATTTTGCCGATCAAAGGGCCGAAAGCATTGGAATGGGTAAGAGTTAGAACTGGTACTAAGCCCTCAAGTTCTTTTAGAGCTCCTTGGGCACAACTTTCGGAGGTCTGTCTCGTATGGAAAAAATTATTAGTAAAGATATCTAATTATCAGCATTGGAATTCCCAGTTAATGGTTTTCCTTAAATGGATAGTGATGGATAGTGTGAATTCCTCGAAACAAGCTCTCGAAGTCCAATAGAACCACATAATTTAATAATTACTGTGAATTCCTCGAAACAAGCTATCGGAGTCCAATAGAACCACGTAATTTAATAATTACTGTGAATTCCTCGAAACAAGCTATCGGAGTCCAATAGAACCACATAATTTAATAATTACTGTGAATTCCTTGAAACAAGCTATCGAGTCCAATGGAACTACATAATTTAATAAACTATGAATTCTTCGAAACAAATTCATGTACGCCCATTCGAATCAGATAACACAATTAGAAACGTGTACTCTTCCAATACGTGTAACGTCAAATTCTGCTACCTCCCATATATGGATTTTGAACAACATGGAGCATGAAAGGAGTTACATGGAGATACGTGTAACGTCAAATTCTGCTACCTTCCATATATGGATTTTGAACAACATGGAGCATGAAAGGAGTTACATGGAGTTTCACATTTGGTTAATTTTTCATGTTTTGGGTTAAAATTTATAGTATAATATTATTTTATGTTAAAAATGGTGAAATTTTTATAGAGATTATATGAAATTATTGTAAATTTAAATATTTTTACAAACATTTTATAGTTTGCATATTAAGGACTAGTAAGATTTGCTAGGGTTTTTAAATCTTAATATAATTTTCCACCCTTAAAATTTTCCCTAGACATGACCCAGTAACTAGAACTTTTGATATGGGAAATAATGGGAACTAAAGAATTAAAATTTTTGGTAAGGAGTTCGGTGGAAGATTTTAATATACCAGCATAAATTCATCTTAAGTGATTTAACCTGAGTCAAGAGGGATCAAAATTTTTCACATGCAATCTTCTTTAAAATGCAAAATACAATGTTAATTTTCATTGTTTAAATTGTATTTTTAAAAGCTAAATAAAATATATATAGGACCAAATAAAAATTTTAATCCTAAAACTTAATTTTTTCATGATATATACATCATTTTTTAATGATACATAATATATAAATAATTGACATTAAAATATTTTACATAGCATGTGCGTCTAAATTAAAATGGATTTTTATTATTAATGTATTTTTACGTATATGTAAATATTAATTCATCGCTGACACATTTTTTTTACTTCTAATTACTTTAGAGCATATTCATTTTTTTTATTATAGTGGACATTATTTTCAATTTAAAACATAATTGTTATTTCTATTTTAAATTGAACAAATGAACACACATTCCCTTATGGTTGTAGAATGAGCCTCTAGGCTCAATAAATTGTATTTTTAAAAGCTAAATAAAGAACATATAGGACCAAATAAAAGTTTTAGTCATAGAACTTAATTTTTTCATTTTTTCATGATATATACATTATTTTTTTTTAATGATATACAATATATACATAATTGACATTAAAATATTTTATATAGCATGTAAATCCAAATTAAAATGGTTTTTTATTATTAATATATTTTTAAGTATATTTCAATATTAATTCTACTCACACATTTTTTTAGTAACACATTTTTTAACTTCTAATTACTTTATAACATATTGATTTTTTTTATTACAACCAATATTATTTTTCTATTTACAACATTATTTTTATCTTTATTTAAAAAAAAAAACAAATAAATAAACTTACAAATTACAATATCTAAACACATATATGTCTTGCTATCATGATGTGTCCCATTGTTTATACACACCATTAACATGACAAAGTATCAATGCATGTCCTGCTATCATGATGTTCCATTGTTTATACACACCATTCACATGACAAAGTATCAATGCTCTAGGTGTTTTTTGTAATGTGATGGACCATGTCAATGCGGTGCATTAGTTTGCTTGTGATTATTATATACCACTAGTGTGTACCTTTGTCATATGCACTAACGCAATTTACACTACTTAGAGCATCGAATATGAAATTACATATTTATTGAATCACATCTTATTATGAATAATTTAACTTTATACTTATATCTTTACATTGAAGTTTTGAAGTTTTTATATGTGAATGAGGGAACACTTGGAAATTATTTGATAATGTTCCAAAAGAAGACATGTGAGAGGTAGCAAGAGAGTTTTAAGAACCCTATTTCATAGGGTACATGTTTTATGTTGATGAATGTTTGTAAGATTCATTTCTTTTAGTAGGACATGGAAGGTAATGACGCAAAGGGTATGGGTAAATGATAGAATTTGTGTGTTGTGTCATTCTGCCTAAAGACCCCGGTATACTGTACTAATATGTGTAGGTCCCCGTAATTTGAGTGAGATTGTCATGGCGCAAAAAAAGATTCGGATGTATATTCAGTCTTCACTATATCCCATAAAATTCTACACCATATCGATCCTTCAACGACCAAATACTTTTCAGTGAAATTTCGACGAGAAAATATGCCATTCAATCAATTAATTTGTGTCTCTCCTTTTTTTTCTATCGAATAAATTCCTCAAACAAGAAATTGATTTGACTTATTCGGTGGCCCCTCTCAAAATAAGTAACTAAAAAGCTCCCACCTTGACCCCTTCCATGGATGGCTCCCACACACATACCCACCCATGACAGAGCACCTTTGCAAATACCATTAATGTTGAAATCTATGTTTCTAGATTAGCCACTATAGTTTTTCTTAATCAATACAAGAACTAGGCCATCACACATTTATGAGCATATAAAAGCATAGAAACATTAATTAAATAATAAGGTTTTCTCTTCTTTTGTAGAAGTCTATATCAAGTATGAATATGATAGAATTTCTATCAATTACTTCAATCTATTTACATTACAGGTGGCAAAAAATATTTACATATATGACAAAGGGTTCCATGTGAGTTGTCTCAAGTTGGAACCTTTGTATTAACTAGATAACCTTTAGGATTGTATCTTTCCCATAACAAAATTTTAAATTGTATGCATGTTTTTAGGTATGTGACCTTTAAAACAGAAGTAGAGGCTATGAAAAACAAGTATATCATGGTCCAACCTATGGCCCTAACATCTCTTCTTTCTGTGACTAGTGAAGAAATTTGGTTATATAGATTTTCTCATGATTGGCCTTCATTGCACCTAGACACTTTCTTGACCATATCAATGCGTTGATTAAGTAAGAACAAATCAATCATTATTTTAGTAAACAATGATTATTTTAACCAAAGTTGTTAAATTGGACCGAATCTAAACTTATCTAGTCAAACTTTTGCACTGTTTTGGAACTCTAGTACAGAGAGGGCGTTGATTGCCTACTATTTCGGTCCCCACAACTAGGCATGGGTGTTTCAAGGCCTTTTGGTTTAGTCCCCACCACTAGGCAGGAGTGTTGACCCCTCAAAACACTTGTTTTATAATGTGTCACCAATTACAAATTGATCCTATGACTTGGCAAAGGATTTGATTATCTTCTTGACCCCAAGGGGTGGATTTTTTAGCTATAACAATGTAGGGATGATTTTCCAAAGATAGATAAAGGGTTAGCACAAAACTTGTTTTAATGACTCTGAAGACAACTTATGTTGCACTTTGGTTGATTTTTTGTGATCATTGGACTTCGAGAAAAGATGATGGGAAGGATTATTCCTTTTATTCTTTCTTAGGTTTATAGGTAATTAGGGCACAAGAAAAATTACTCGATGAAGGGAAACTCAAAGTTAAGAAATAAGCCCATTTTCTTTAGGGAAAATATCAATAGAAATATAGAGAAAGAGATTGAGAATGGAACAAGGAGAAGAATGGTGTAGATGAGGAATGATCTAATGGATGAGTACCTTGCTAGGGAGCAAAGGTCTCTTCATAGTCAATTCCTTCAACTTGAAAATACCCCTTGTCCACAAACCTAGCCTTGTACTTCTCTCTGCTTCCATCTACTTCCTGCCTAACCTTGAAGATCCATCTCGAACACACAACTGTTTTATCTCTTGGTCTTGGGACCTCTTACCAAAAATTGTTCTTTACAATGGATTTGTAATCCTTCACCATTGCATCAACCCATATAGGTTTCTCTATTTATTCCTCGAAAGATGATCACTCAGTCTCTACAAGATCAATCATTAGAACCATGTAGCCAGTGTATCGCTCAGATGACCTTCTATGCCTATACAAATTTGAAGGAACATCCACATTCCACCTCACATCCTGCATAAGTCTCTCAACTTCCCAGTTCTTTCCTTGCCTTCTCTAGATTGTTCTGCTTGAACTCCACAACTTCCTAAAGCTCCTCTTTTGGTGGGATCTGAAGTTTCCTCTAAAGAGAGCAGTGCATTGCTTTCTCCTCATCAAATTTTATGTAACAACCCTCGGAAAAAATCCATGTAATAAAGTTAAGAAAGGAAAAATAATAACCAAGGTCATGGAACACGTATTCCAAGCTAAATGTTTGGCAAAAACATAGTGATGGGGATGACTTGTGATTAATTAATCATTATGGAAATTGGCAAAGGATTTGGAAAGGCATGAGACATTTATTGGCATTTTATTTATGAAAATAATGGAAATTAGGGGAAAAGGAAGGTGAAAGGTCACAAGTTGCATGTGAGGAGGAAAATGAAGGAAAATAAAGGAAAACGAAGAAAATGGAGGCCTCCTTAATAAAAGGCTTCCAAGGATTAGTTTGTAGGTTTTTGTCAGTTTAGTATTGGAGCTCTCATTTTCTACTCCCTCTCTCTCATTCTCTTGGACACTTAGAGTTTTCTTGGAGCACTCTGGGAGGGATGTGGCGTGGGTGTGGCATACTTGGGATTTGGAGCAAGAGGGAAAATGAAGAGCAGGAAAGTGAAAGAGGAGATAAATATTAGTAGTTATAGCGGGGTTTTCTTGCAGGTACCGAGTTGCATGTATGATTTCCTTGCTAGTTTTGGCATGCATGTGGTTTATTCGTTATGATTTGTCATTGACATGGAGGATTCCCTAGATTGATGGTGGTTTTTTCCTAGACTTTCCATTTCCTAGATAGGCATGGTGTTGTGGGTTTCTTATTTTTGTTTTCTAGTTGGTTCTCATGCTCCTTTGGTTATGGGTTGAGTTACTAGTTACTGGAGCCTTGGTTGGACAAACGTTCTAGAAGACCTATAATAGCTTGGGTTGAGTTATTAGTCCTGGAAGCCTTGGTTGGATAAACGCTCTAGAGCCCTTGGTGGGTTGAGTTACTAGTCCTGGAAGCCCTGGTTGGAAAAACACTTTGGAGCCCAACAACAATTGTGGGTTGAGTTACTAGTCTTGGAAGCCTTGGTTGGAACAAACGCTCTAGATCACTAGACAACTTAGGTAGACACTGATATGGTGATGGTCATTGATGTCCGACCGTGAAGTGGAATCACTGGTTGAGGGTTGAGGTGGTTTGGCCTCTAGAAGCCCTGTTTGGTTTTGTTTGATTTGTTTCATGATTTCCCACATTCATGCTTGGAATATGGCGTGGGGGTGATTAGCTGAAAGAGAGATTTGGTTCAACCTAATCTATGGTCGGGTGGTACGTGGAAGTCCCCGACTTGGTTGGATTTGCATATGTTCATAATAGTTCTTTTTCGTTGGTATTTTTATGAGAAAATGTGCTTGATATGATGTGGCTTGAATGGGTGTTTCCTGATTGATATATCTTTGGCTATTTGATGGTTATAAGTAAGTTTTATGACAATTATGATGTATGGATCTCATCATTTTTTTGTTAGTATATGAAATTTTAATGAATGAATGACCTAACAGATAACAATGTAGCTATTGTGAAGAGATATCAGTCCTCTTTTACGATTCTCAGGTAATTATGGGACCTGTATGCTCATATATGTTGTTGTGGCATGTAGATTACATGTCTATGATATGTTTGACGAAATGTCTATCATGGTTAGTAGGGGTCAGGTCAAGTCCTAGTTCAAGTGTTGCATTGGTACCCTTCTTTCTATGTTATTTATCATTTGTGGAAGTTTCATGAATTTATGAGTAGTGGCCTGAGTCCTAGACCTGAAAAAGTGCCACAGAATCCGGGGTCATTGGCACAAAGCTCCCTGAAAAAGGGAACATTCTCATGGATTCCTTGTTGTAGAAGTGACTGGAGGGTCCCCGTCGCATGCATGCCTTGTAATGGGAGCGGCTGAGACTTTAGGGCAGTGAAAGGGAAAGTTGTCTTAGGGGTTGGTCACCTGGAAGAGTTAGTTGGCTCCTGAAGGTTCTGTGGCATGTGTTGAAGGTCAGATTGGTCTTTTTATGTCGATTCCACTTCCTTAACTATACTTGGGGATTTGAATCATATCATAGTAACTCTTCGTCACATGTTTACCCCAGTGGATCTGTTGGCTTGGGTAGATGTGGGAGGAGGGTGTTACAGAGTGGTATCAGAGCATGGTTCCGTTCTCCTTGGGTGATGTCTAGTTTATGTTCTCCTTGGATGAATGTGTTGTCATATGTACATGTTAGTTGCATATATTTCCTTATGCTTTTGGTTTATGTGCTTGTTGTGTAAGCATGGTAGTGGTCATGGTTGTTGTTGTGATGTCATGCAAAAGATGACGATGTTGTTATTAAGATGTGTTGTCATGAATGTACGTTGATTGTGTATGTATTGTTATGCATGTGTGTCATCTATAATGTTATAATTGTGGCATTATGCATGGTAACTGGGATGATGATTGAGATGACGTCTATATACTGTGATCATTATGATTATACATATATTGTGCTAATTTCGTTGATCTTTCAGATAAGAGATCCTCCCATTAACTACACTAAGGTACATTTTTTGTTTATAATTTGGTTTAGATGACATGATATACCTTGCAGGAAGAGAAGATCAAAGATGAATAGCAAGATGCTAAAATACAAATCATGAGATTCTCCCTATAGATCAGATGAACAACATGGCGAAGGATATTCTCCTGGCATAGCAGACACTCTGAGAAATTTGAAGGCAGAAATAAGGAGTTGCAAAGAAGATAATGACCGGATCATTTAATTATAAGAGAGACTTGCTAGGGCACATAAAAAACAAGCAAAAGTAAATGTGGTGATTCTTTAGAGCTTGTCAGACTTACAGAGATAAGGACAGCTTAGAATCAGTCATGGGCAGGAGGATATGACTAATGGAGAATATGGTAGCAGGTCACATGGTGGGCACAAGTTGGATAGAGATGACACGATTAGAGATGGCAGATTCTTGGATACACCTGATAGGCAAGGCAGTGGAGATGTGATTTACTCTAGTTTTGGTTCAAACATGTATCATGGTCATCATTGTTATCATCCTTACTAGAGGAGTGATAGGGGATATTTGGTAGATGAGTTCAAGAAAGAAAAACCACCTACATTTGATGGGGAAATGAAGAAGTCATAGGATGCAGAAGTGTGGTTGCTTGGTATGAATAAGTTATTCAGACTGCACGACTACTTAGAGAACATGAAGGCTAGAATAACTACATTTAGTATTAAAGGTAACGAAAATATTTGGTGGGAATATGTAAAGAATGTTAGTGGTATTCATGAAGAGAAGTTGACTTGGAGTGAGTTCGAGAGACTATTCAGGAAGAATTATCTATCAAAGAAATACTATCATGACAAGGAAAAAGACTTCTATGAGTTGAAGATGGGATCTATGACCAATGAGGAGTACACTAGCAGATTCTTGGAGCTATTAAGGTATGTGCCTTACCTCAAGGAGGAGAAGGCTAAGGTTCAGAAATTCATCAGTGGGTTGTTGGTAGCATTCAAAGACATGATTAAGTTTGATGACACTAGATCATTGGAGGAGGCCATCCGGAAGCTAAAGCATTGTTATGAGCAATCAAAGTGCAAATCAGAGACTAAGTAGGACTGGAAAGTTAATGTTAAGAATAAAGGGAAATGGGATAAGAAGCGAACAGGACCTTAGGGCACAAGTAATAAAGGGAATACAACACCACCTAAGAAGTTCAATGCATCTAATAGAGGGAAGGGATTTCGGTCTGAGGAGTAGAACAAGGGTGATGATAGGAAACCTTTATAGTGTTGGACTTGTGGTGGAGAGAATCATAGGAAAGATTGTCCACAACATCAGGGTGGTAGACCGAATATCTATAATGCGCAGGAGGCACAAAAATTGGGGAATGTTGCATAGAGTATTCCACGGATATATGCAGCATTGGAGAACATGAAGGCAAATCACCAAGCGTCTATTTTTGAGATGGATGGTAAGCTTTGTGATCAAGTTGTTTCTATTTTGATTGACTCGGGATATAATTATAGTTATGTTAACCCTAACCTGATGGATATGTGTGGTTTTGTTAAACACATACATGGCGAAGGGAGAATATGAATGATAAACATTGAGTTTCTTCTATTATTCACAATGATACTTATATATAGTACATTGGTGTGACCCTTGGATTCACATTCGAAGTGATCTCTTGGACTCCGGTGGTTGTTCATATTCCACACCTACCCATAGAGGATTGGGTGTCCAACATTCCCCCCTTAATCCGAAGGGGTATGTATGAGTCCAAGAAGAGAGTTGTAATACAAAATGTGCAAAAATGCATGGTAGTACTAGGCTGAATGTGCTCTCTGAAATGTTGGTATAAGGGGGTGGTTTAAGGATGACCATCAACATAGGAACACTTAGTGCAATTCCCAGAACACTTCCAAATCTGGCAAGAAGCTGAAATCTTATGCAAGAGGAAGTTTCTCTAATGCTTTGGAGAGGGAGACCTTCAACCTGAAAAAGGGAGGTCTACAACATATAGTGGTTTAAGGATAACTGCCAACTCTGGAATGCTTAATGCAATTGCTGAAACTCTTCCAAAATTGGCAAGAAACTGAAGTCTTCTACTAGAGGAAGTGTCCCCAATGTTATGAAGATATATCTCAACCCCGCATAGATGGTTGATCATCAACCAAAGGCATGCTCAAGGGTATCTTTGTCTCTGGCTACAACTCTGAATCTGGTAAGGCAAGTTGTGGCTCAGGCTTGCTTGATGTGGCTTTGAAGCTTGTAGATGACCATCACTTCCCCCTGTCAAATACAAGGTGATATGATGGAGAAAACTCAACTGGAAGATTGTTCAATATTCTAAGACAAGTTCTGACATATGATGGAAATATCTTCTTGGCTATTGAAGCCCTCTTGCAAGAGGCTTGTTTTTGAAGCATATATTTGAAGAATGAGTGGTTTTATGACAATGCTAACATGGATGAAGACCAAAACAATGATCTTTCATATGGCAAACTCTTTCACAATGTTGGCATTTCACAATTTGTTGTTGCTGCCGTGGAAGAGGAGCCGAATCTAGAACAGGTGAAGGTGAATCGCTATGAAGAAACCCAACACTCTGAAATTTGATGGGTTTTGAGTAATCTAGAATATGAAAGGAATCCTCCTTATCATATCCAAGACCTATTCTGTGCTTGTTATGGACAAGCTCTTCCCAAGGTCTGATGACCGACTTGGGAAGTGCAAACTTAATTTTTGCATCTACATGTAACTCTGCTCCTTCATTAGGTACTGGATCTGAATCAACTTGCTGCTTATGGGAGTCTGTTTCAATGTTTTGAATGGAATCAGATTCAGAATGATGACTCCACTGCTATAATTCTTCCTGCTGCAGTTGAGATTCAAGCTGCAAAAATCAATTTGTTCTTTTGCATTTTGCAGAGAGGTTTGAATATTTGTGAGAGTGTCTTTGTTGACTTTAACTGTGCTTTCAATAGTTGAAACGATTAGAGTTCTTAATAACTTTAATAAATTATCAATTATGACCATTATTTCAACAAATGATATGATAATGAGGAAAATATACCCACTTGTACTCTCAACACATTAAGAAGAGGAGTAGACTCCAAGTAGAAAAAGACTATAAACAATCTTCCATATGTAAAAAAGCCTTGGTCTCAACAAGAGAGAATGATACCTGAAAAGAGTTTCAACTCAACACAAAGTAGAGAGGAATATAATGCATTTAAATGTATGGCGCTAATAATGAGCAGAGACAAATTGAATTGATATCCAGTAGCAATTTTTTTAGAAAAGACCTACTTAATCATTGTTTCCAATATAAATTTGTCTCAAGTGCGTTAGCGATCTAGTGCCTCTCAAACGAACTCTTTGGAAGAGCGCTCTGGATCATAGTGACATCAAGTGGAGTGGTCATTACATCCCAAATAAAACTCGGATTCTTGGCACAAATCAACTACCCCTTTAACAAAATGACAGCATGGGTTTTATACTTCATTAATGGCTTGCCAAATTTTCTACATTTCTTTCCCACCATAGCAAGAAAGTCGAAGCCATTTTCAGTGATGAGCACAACAACTATGTCTTCGCTATGTGGTTGCGATGGAACTTTCCAGCTATAGGATGTTGAAAAACTTCACAACTCATTTCCATAGAGATACACTGCCCAAATATGAAGATAGTGACTCAACCTTCAAGAATGAGATATCATGTACCCATTCAGCCATACATCGCAATATGAATGTAAGAAATCGCGTTCCAGGAATAAGAAGTGCTTGGCACATTGAGTAGAGTGAGTATAAGCTTGAGATGCTTTGATAGCACACCCAAGAAAAAGAATATACAACTTGTCCTGCACGAGCCAAGATGAATTTATCCTAATCGATTTGCTTCCTATTTTCCCAAATGGTGATTCATAGAGGGTAAAAAATGGTGGTCTTCTTTTCTTAATCAGTCATGGGATTGATTTTGAATTGTGTCGGAGCCAAATGGGACTGGAATGCAGGTAGATCGCAAAAAGAGATGACCCAGGCAGCTGCATGAAGGCGAAAATCCACCGAGATTTATATCAAAGACTAGATTTTCGATCTCGTTTTCTTGCCTAGGAAAATATATATATATGTATATTTTTAACTCCTCTCAGCTCTACTTCGCTCTTATATATCCTGAAAGATTAACAAAACACTATATAAATAGGTCAGGAGAATATAAATGAGGGCGGGAGGTGGCACTCAACCTCACATGTCCAGAGTCGATCCTTTATCCTTAGCTCTTGTTGAATTTGCGTCCCTCTTTTCTCCCCATCATGTAGCAGTTTTTCACAATGATCCACTCAATTACAATCGATGGAATTACCTAGGGATTTATGTAAGAATGACAACACAGAATGGAGTAGATGATATTCATGCCAAACGATTCATTCAACCTTCAAATTAGTGATTCAATGTTCACATTCATAAATAACTTAACACACAATACTAGCTCTGCATATATAAAACTTTAACGATTCCAATGCACATGTATGCACATACGAATACTTTTAATCAACGCAGAGAAGCATCGATCTTTAATCAATGTAAAGAAATGACATTTGGATGTATAAACAACACACCTATAATCTCAGGCTTCCATCTAAGTCAAGATCAAGCCATGCGAAGATGGTCTTTAGCTCTTCAAAAATTGTATTCCATTAATGTGATTAGCGCAGCTCATTCTATTATTCATTAAATCGTGGTGTATCTTTTTCCGAGACAATCTGTCAGTGGCAATGTTCAACGTTCGCTGTAAACCTCCTGACACTTCCCTTTCTCTGTTCTATGCTCTCGTTTCCGCTTACAATCTGGAATGCAAACAACTATTTCTGGTAGGAAACCGGCAAACAGTGTGACAAGTAGAGATATAAATTTTGAAACAGTCTGGTGTAGGTCTGCAACTTGAAAATTAAGGAAGGTAGTGCGACAACGTGAAACAAGAATAATAATGGTGGTTTTGACAAACAGGAAGGTGGCAGGAAGGCAGAGCTTGGATTTAGAGAGTCCACAAAACAAGTGGCTCAAATATGAGCAGGGCAGGAGATCACTCACTCTAATACCATGTTAAACACATACATGGTGAAGGAAGAATATGAATGATAAACATTGAGTTGCTTCTATTATTCACAATGATACATATATATAGTACATTGGTGTGACCATTGGATTCACATTCCAAGTGTTCTCTTGGACTCTGGTGGCTGTTCATATTCCACACCTACCCATAGAGGATTAGGTGTCCAATGAGTTTGAATAAAGAAGCACATGCAAATTCTTGATTAGTGGAGTTGGATAAAGGTACAAAGAAGAGAGTTCATCACTAGGTAAGAGCTTGTGCATTTGAGTTGAATGGTATCTCTACTTTAGCACATTTGAATGTGCTTGCATTGGGATCATATAATATATTGTTGGGTATGGACTGGTTGTATCTTCATAGGACCAAGGTGGATTGTTATGATAAGGCTATTGAGTGTCTGGATGACAATGGGAACAAAGAGTCTTGCAGGGTAAGAAGAAGGAAACATCAATTAGAATGGCGACAGCTATGTAGGCGAATCGCAGTCACAAGAAAGGATGTTTGTTATTTGCAGTGCATATTTACATTTACAAAGGTAAGGAAGTTGTGCATACATATGTCTTGAGGAGATACCCTGCTTTATAGTTGTTTCAAAATGTATTCCCCGCAAAGACAAAATTTCCTCCTCATAGAGAAGTGGACTTTTCTATTGAGTTGGTACCAGGGGCAACACCAGCATCAAAGGCACCATATAGGATGAGCACACCAGGGTTAGTGGAATTGAAGTTGCAGTTCAAGTAAATGCTTAACAAGGGATACATTAGGCCAATTGTGTCGCCTTGGGGTGTGCCAATATTTTTTGTGAAGAAGAAGGATGGTACTCTTAGGTTATGCATTGATTATAGGAAGTTGAACAAAGTGACCATCAAGAAGAGGTATCTGTTGTCAGGGACTGATGAATTGTTTGACTAGTTGGAGGGAGAAGCAATGTTATCGAGGATTGATCTGAGATCAGGATACCATCAAGTACACATTAAAGAAGAGGACATCTACAAGACTACTTTCTGGACCAGGTATAGGCATTATGAGTTTGTTGTAGTTCCATTTGGATTAATGCTCCAACTACTTTTATGTGCTTGATGAATAGTGTGTTGCATCTTTATCTGGACAAGTTTGTTATTGTATTCATTGACGATATATTGGTATATTCCAAGAATAAGGAAGAACATGTTGAACATTTATTAGCAGTATTGTGATTGTTGAGAGAGAATCAGTGGTATACTAAGCTTAGTAAATGAAGTTTATTTCAGACATAGGTACATTACTTGGGACGTGTGGTTTCTAAGGAAGGTATAACAGCAGATCCAGATAAGATAAGGCTATCATGGAGTGGGTAGCTCCCAGGAATGTGGATAAGGTAAGAACATTTATGGGGCTAGCAAGTTATTACTAGAGGTTCATCAGGAACTTCTCATAGATTTCCTATCCTATTACATCATTGCAAAGGAAAGGTAAGAAAATTGAAAGGAGAGAGTAATGTGCAGCCATTTTTGAGAAGTTGAAACATTTGTTGAAAAATGCTCCAGTTCTAAAGATTGCAGATCCAAACAAAGAGTTTGTGGTATGTACAAATTATTGCAAGATAGGGCTTGGTGGAGTCCTTATGTATGAATGGCAGGTAGTATGCTATGAATTAAGGAAACTTAATGAGTATGAGCAAAACTATTTGACACATGATCTTGACTTGGTAGCTATCATCCATGCTTTGAAGATGTGGAGACACAATCTTCTTGGTAGGCAATTCATCTTGATGAGGGATCACAATGGATTGAGGTATCTATTTGACCAACTGAATCTAAATGCTAGGCAAGCTAGGTGGTTGGGCACGATTACTGAGTTCGACTTTGAGATCAAGTACGTTAAAGGTAAAGAGAGCAAGATACGATTTCTTATGGTACAAACTTAAAAGATTAGATCTTACAGACAGGATGACAGGTATAGGGAGCTTATGCACATGTTACAGTAGGGTACAGGTGATCAGGATGTGGACTATCATCTCACAACAAATGGCTTGGTCAGATTTAGGGACAAGATATATGTGCTTGACAACAATGATCTCAAGAAGCTTATCTTGAGGGAATTTCATGCTAATCCATATTCAGATCACCTGGGATATCATAAGGCTTTGACATCGGTGAAGAAATTTTATTATTGGTTGAATTTGCTGAAGGAAGTGGTAAAGTTTGTGGCTAGGTGCTTGGACTGTCAACATGTAAAAGTAGAGTGTAAGCATCCAGGTGGTCTACTACAACCGATCCCAACTCCAGAGTGGAGATGGGAGGTCATTTCCATGGACTTCATTACAAGTTTTCTGAGTACATCTAGACACCATGATTCTATTATGGTTGTGGTTGATAAGTTGATAAAGGTAGCACACTTCATTCCAGTGAAGTCTACTTATTCAGCTAAAGATGTAGCATAGGTCTTCATTAGAGATGTAGTGAGGTTGCATGGTGTACCGAAGAAAATTGTGTTAGACAGGGATGCAAAGTTCACTTCTAGATTTTGGAAAGAGTTATTTGCAGGTTTGGGGATAGAGTTGGCCTTCAACACAACTTATCATCCATAGATATATGGATAGATAAAGAGGGTCAACATGATTTTGGAGGTTTTGATGATGTATGTGATGCATCAACAATGGAGGTGGGAAGAGTATCTTCCATTGGTTAAGTTTTCTTACAACAATGGGTATCAAGAGTCTTTAAGGATGATTCCGTTTGAGTCACTATATGGGTGAAGTTGTAATACTCCCATCAGTTGGAGTGATGCAGTGAACATAGTGTTGATAGGATCGACATGTTGGCAGAGATTAAACAAGAGATGAATGTAATCACAAAAAAATTAAAGGCAACACAGGATAGACAGAAGATTTATGCAGACCAGAACATGTTGTTTAAGTAGCTTCAGGTTGGGGAACATGTGTACTTGCGCATCAAACCCAAAAAGAGATCCTTAAGGATTAGATGATGTGCCATGCTAGCACCTTGGTATTGTGGACCTTTCAAGATTCTTGAGAGGATTGGACCAGTAGCCTATCAATTTGCATTGCCTCCGACAGTGAATGTCCATGATGTTTTCCATGTGTCATTGCCTAAAAAGTATGTTAAAGATGTTGATCATGTGATTGAATGGTTTGTATTGTAGGTGGAGCCAGAAGGAGAATTCCAGCTGGAACCTTAGTGCATTTTGCAAAGAAAAATGTTCATGCTCCGTAACCGAGCAATCGAGCAAGTTAAAGTGCAATGGAAGCACATTGGGCCCAATGAAGTACCATGGGAGATGGGAAATCAGATGCGAGCTATGTAACCTTTTTTATTCGTTGGTTGAGAAAATGTTTTTGACATATGTTTTGGTATGTATATATGTATATGGATGCAAATATCGCCGTGATATGTATTATAAAGCTCCAATAAGAACTATCGGTATCATGCCATTATGGTTGTCACATTTTTATGTTTCTCAGGTTGGTTTGCTTCTCAACAGGATGATCGTTGTAAATATGACACCGAGCTAAGTTATAAAGCTCCATGGGAAGTATGTTTTTCTTTTCAACCGTCTTGCTTGTTGTAGGTGTCATTAAACACCGAGGATGGTGTTCCCCCAAGGGGGAGGGTTCTGTAACGACCTTGGTCAAAAATCGATGTAATAAAGTTAATAAAGGAAAAATAATAACCAAGGTCATGGGACACATATTCCAGGTTGAATATTGGGAAAAAACATAATGATGGGGATCACTTGCTATTAATTAATGGCTATCGAAATTGGCTAAGGAAATGGAAAAGACCTTGGAAAGGCATAAGACATTTATTGGAATTTTATTTATGAAAATAATGGAAATTAGGAGAAAAGGAAGGTGAAAGGTCACAGGTTGCATGTGAGGAGGAAAATGAAGGAAAATAATGGAAAATGAAGGAAATAGAGGCCTAATTAATAAAAAGGCTTATGAGGACCAGTTTGTAGCTTTTTGTCAGTTTAGTTTTGGAACTCTCATTTTCTACTCTCTCTCTCTCATACTCTTGGACACTTAGATTTTTCTTGGAGACTCTTGGAGGAGTGTGGCATACTTGGGATTTGGAGCAATAAGGAAAAAGGAAAAATAAGAAAGTGTAATAGGACATTGAAATAAACAACTACAACATGTTTTTCTTGTAGGTATCGAGTTGCATGTATGATTTCCTTGCTAGTTTTGGCATGCATGGCACATGCATGTGGTTTCTTGGTTATGATCTGTCATTGGCATAGAGGATTTCCCAGATTGATGGTGGTTTTTTCCTAGCCATGTCACTTCCTAGATAACCATGGTGTTGTGGGTTTCTTATTTCTATTTTTTGGTTGGTTCTAATGTTCCTTTGGCTATGGGTTGAGTTACTAGTTCCTGGAGCCTTGGTTGGACAAACACTCTGAAATCCCTGTAACAACTTGGGTTGAGTTACTAGTCCTTGAAGCCTTGGTTGGATAAACACTCTGGAGCCCTCGATGGATTGAGTTACTAGTCCTAAAATCCCTGGTTGGACAAGCACTTTAGAGCTCGACAACAGTTGTGGGTTGAGTTACTAATCCTAGAAGTCTTGGTTGGAATAAACACTCTAGAGCCCTCGACAACTTGGGTAGAGACCGATCTGGTGATGTTCAACCGTGAGGTGGAATCACTGGTTGAGGGTTGAGGTGGTTTTCCCTCTAGAAGCCCTAGTTTGGTTTTGTTTGATTTGTTTTATGAGATCTTACATTCATGCTTGGAATATGGCGCAGGGTGATTGAGTGAAAGAGAGATTTGGTTCAGCCCAATCTATGGTAGGGTGGTACATGGAAGTCCCCGAATTGGTTGGATTTGCATATGTTAATAAGAGCTCCTTTTCTGTGGTATTTTTATGAGTAAATGTTCTTTATATTATGTGGCTTTAATGGGTGTTTCCTCGTTGATTTATCTATGGTTATTTGTTGGTTATAAGTAATTTTTATAGCAGTTATGATGTATGGATCTGATCATGTTTTGGTTAGTATATGAAATTTTAATGAATGAATGACCTAATAGATAACAATGCAACTATTGTGAGGAGATATCAGTACTCTTTGACGATTCTCAGATAAGTATGAGACCCCTATGCTCTGATCTATTATTGTGACATGTTGATTACATGTCTGTGATATGTTCGACGAAATGCCTGTCATAGCTAGTAGGGTTCAGATCAAGTGTTTGTATTAGTACCCTTGTTTCTATGTTATTTATAATTTGTGGAAGTTTCATGAAGTTCTAAGAAGTGACCTGAGTCCTGGCCTTGAAAAAGTGGCACAAAAATTGGGGTTGCTGGCATAGAACTTCCTGAAAAAGGTCACAATTGCATGGATGCCTTGTTGTGGGAGCGAATGGAGGGTCCCAATCACATGCATTCCTTGTCATGGGAGTGGTTGAGGCTTTAGGACAATGAAAGGGAAAGTTGTCTCGGGGGTTGGTCACCTAGAAGGGTTGGTTGGCTCTTGAAGGTTCTGTAGCATGTGTGGAAGGTGGGATTGGTCTTGTCATGTCGGTTCCACTTCCTTAATTGTACTTGGGGAGTTGGATCATATCATAGTAACTCTTTGTCACATGTTTAACCCAGTGGGCTGGTTGGGTTGGGTAAATGTGGGAGGAGGGTGATACAAAGTGGTATCTGAACATGGTTCCATTCTCCTTGGGTGATGTTTGGTTTATGTTCTCGTTGGATGAATGCGTTTTCATGCATACATTTCGATTGCATATATGTCCTTGTACTTGTGGTCTATGTGCTTGTTGTGTATGCATAGTGGTGGTCATGGTTGTCGTTGTGATGTCATGCAAAAGATAATGATGTTGTTTTTAAGATGTGTTGTCATGAATGTATGTCGATTGTGTATGTATTGTAATGCATGTGTGTCATCCATATGTTTGTTATGCATAATACCTAGTCAGTGTTATAATTGTGGTATTATGCATGGTAACTGGGATGGTCATTGAGATGACGTCTATATACTGTGATGATTATGATTATACATATATTGTGATAATCTAGTTGATCTTTCAAATAAGATATCCTCCCAGGAACTACAATGAGGTATGTTGTTTGCTTATAATTTGGTTTAGCTGACATGATATACCTTGTTGGAAGAGAACATCGAAGATGACTAGCAATATGGTGGACTACAACTCACAAGATTCTTCTTATAGGTTAGATGAGCAGAATGGTGAGGGACATTCTCTTGACATAACATACACTCTGAGAAGTTTGAAGGAAGAAATAAGGAATTGCAAAGAAGATAATGACTGAATCATTCAATCACAAGAGAGACTTGTTAGGGCACAGGAAAAATAAGTAGAAGTCAATGCGGCAATTCTTCACAGCTTGTCAGACTTGCAGAGACAAGGACCACTTAGAACCAGTCATGGGCAGGAGGATAGGACTAATGGAGCATATGGTAGTAGGTCACATCGTGGGCATAGGATGGATAAAGATGACACGGTTAGAGATGGTAGATTCTTGGATACACCTGATAGACGGGGCAGTGGATATGGGCTTTAATCTAGTTCTGGTTTAAACAAGTATCATGGTCGTCATTGTTATCATCCTTACAGGAGGAGTGATAGGGGATATTTTATGGATGAGTTCAAGAAATAGATGCCACCTATATTTGTTGGGGAAATGAAGAAGTCACAAGATGCATAAGCGTGGTTTCTTGGGATGAATAAGTTCTTCAGATTTCATGACTACTCAGAGAACATGAAGGCCAAAATAACTACATTTAGTCTTAAAGGTAAATCAGACATCTAGTGGGAAGATGTAAAGAATTTCAGAGGTATTCATGAAGAGGAGTTGACTTGGAGTGACTTCAAGAGAAGAGATTATTCAGGAAGAAGTATCTATCAGAGAGATACTATGATGACAAGGAAAAAGAATTATATGGGCTAAAGATGGGATCTATGACTGATGAGGAGTAGACTGACATATTCTTGGATCTATTGAGATATGTGCCTTACATCAAGGAGGAGGAGGCCAAGATTTAGATATTCATCAGTGGGTTGTCGGTAGCATTCAAAGACATGGTCGAGTTTAAGTATGGGGGATTACGCAGTGCATTATATTAGATATCATTTTTGGGATTCAACTGCGTTAAGTAAGTCATTCAAACGTATGACCATTTCCATGAGATGTAGTCGTAACTG
>APFE030650066.1:35985-56703 GCA_000404065.3 Pinus taeda | reverse complement strand
ATAAGGTAGAGCTTATGAATACCCTTTCCTCAATCAATATTGATAGGTCTCATCCGTTATGGATCACTGGGGGCGACTTCAACATGATAACCAAGATGGAGGAAAAGCGAGGAGGAAGGAATAAGCTGGACAAGGAAAGTAACAATCTAAAAGGTTACATTCAAAGAAATTGGCTTATTGACATGCCATTCAACAATGACCTTTTACCTAGAATAAAAAAAGAGTTGGTTTGCACCAAATTGCGTCTCGCCTGGACAGATTCCTAATCTCTGACAATGCAATCCACTTAGGGGGAGACCTTTCAGCTTCAATCCTGTCGCTCGCAGGCTCAGACCATTGGCCAATTTCTCTCCAATGGTCTCGACTAGGCAATGTTACCCACAAGTTGTTTCACTTTGAGGCTTTTTGGATGACACATCCAGATTTTGTCAATCTGGTAAATTCAGAATGTATCAACTTCTATTCGCCAAATGGTACAAGCATGTTCCAATTTCAGCAGAAGCTTAAATACCTCAAGAGTAAAATAAAACAATGGAACCATTCTTCGTTTGGTAACATATTCTAGGCTCAGACTGCTCTAGATCAAGAGATGAAACAGTTGCAGCAATGGATCATCACAGAGGGAAGATCAGAGGAAATTTCGAAACAGGAAAAGTCTCTTGAAACTCAGATCTTAGAGAGGGCCAAACAAGAATAAATGCTCTGGAGGCAAAAATCGAGAATCGGGTGGCTAAAGGAAGGCGAAAAAAATACAAAAAAGTTTCACTGTTCCACTATTCAATGCTGAATGAATAACAATATTACTCACATCCAAAATGAGCAGGGGGTAAAAGTGGAAAAACATGAAGAAATCGAGCTCGCACTTCTCAACTACTTTAAGCAAGCTCATCAAGAACCACAAGTGGACAGAATGCAAGCTATAGGAAAAATCACAGAGAACATCCCTAAACTCTTATAGAAGATCACAACCAGCTTTTAGCAACCTTGGAAGCGAGTTTCACTGCCCCTCAAAGCTCACCTTCACAATAGAGCCCCAATCAAAAAAGATGCAGCCGATGGCCTCCGTTGGGATCCCACAGGAACAAGTTATACCATCAAATCAGGGCATCAACATATCTGCAATAACACATACCAGATACCCATCTGGAATCATTGGAGAATAATCTGGAAATCAGAAGCCATTCCAAAAATAAAAATTTTCACATGGTTGTTATTAAAAGGCAAAGTTCTCACTGCAGAGAATCTAAGTAAGAGAGGGATCAATGGCCCATCCAGATGCCCCAATTGCTGCTCAGCAGAGGAAACAATGTACCACTTTTTCATAGACTGCCCCTTCGCCAAAAGATGCTGGGTAAAAATGTCTTCCTTGGGAAACATAGATTGGCAACCTCAGCAAAACATTGTTGAGACACTGTATGAATGGAAAAAAAACTTCCCCTGGAAGGAAAAAAGGAGCAGGCTTGTGAAAATAATTTGGGACTCTATTCCTCATTCCCTATTATGGAGAATTTAGTTATCCAGGAATAAAAATATCTTCCAAAATAAAGAGCCCAATGTTCGAACTACATGCAGCAAAGCACACATCTTGGCTCAGGAGGCAATAGTAGCTAAACACAAGGGGAAAATTCAAGCAGAGGATTACACAGTGGAGGAAAGAACTGTCATTAGCTACATCCTGGAAAGACCAGGAAAAAATCAGGGGAACCAAAAGAACAACAGACTCCAGCACACTCAAACAAAGGATTAGGAAATTAGGCTCTCAGCTCAAGAATTTAAGAGGTGGATACAGAGCAACAGTTGCACAACACTACATTTTGACGGGGAGTCTAAATAAAACCCAGGCCAAGCAGGAGCGGGAGGAGTAATTGTGAACGAAGCAGGGGACAACATTTGCAGTTACGAATGGAGTCTTGGAGAAAAAACCAATAATAATGCTGAGGCACTAGCCTTATACCAAGGACTACTTCAACTAAAGAATCTGGGCATTAAAAGGGCCATAGTTTTCAGGGACTCGGCAATTATAATCCGTTAAATGATCCATAAATAGAGCTCCCCCAACTGCAGCCTTCAACAGCACATAGATCGCATCAAGCTCTTCCTCAAAAATTTTGACGACATTCGGTTTTACCATGTCCTTCGAATCCTAAATAAACAGGCAGATATAAGAGTGAATAACGCTTGTGGAAGAACGACAGGAGCATTAAGGTGCAATGCAATCGATGGCTTCCATCCCATACCATGAAGAAAAATCAAAATCGCAATGCCCTGCAGTGCTTGGTCAAACAAGCGTGCGAAGGAAAAGGACGCCTGAGGAGCAGGACACTCTACTGCAATCTCAGCACTCAAAAGCAGGTTCACTTGACCCCAAGGAGCAGTAATCACTCGAGCATAAGCAGCAGTAATCAACTTAACGCTGGCACTTACAGAAATGGATCAGCGATGAAGGATTTTGTGAAGGATTTGGTTCAGGCCAGTACCCTTCTCGTGAGTCAGGACTTTTCTCGAGAACCTGATCTTAGCCCGCCTCAGCCTACAAAACTATCTCTCTACTCCCAATTCAATACTCACCAGCATTTACTTGGCGACAAAGGCACTGTGAAGAAGTCCCTTTTGGAAACGAGCAAGTCTACTCAGAGCGAACCGAAGAATCTTCCCTCATATCGGCGAGATTCCACTCTGGTATTGCTCCTTCAATTCTTGAATTGCTTTAATCTAATCAGTTTCTTTGTGTCTATCAGGATTTCTAAAGACCGAGCCAGTGAGGTTGCTTTCCCTTCAGCCAACCTCTTTGTTCTTCCATTTTTATCTCCTTTGCAGCACCTCCCGTCAAGCTTCACTACCTCCACCTCGAACTCTCTCTGTTGCCTCTCCTCCCTCAGCACCCGTTTCTTCACTTCCCTCTTGTCGATCACTCTCCGTTGGTTCTTCTCACTCAGCACCCGTTACCCAAACAGGGCTGAAAGGATAACCACGGGCTATTATCTCCACTCTCCCACCCGTTACAAAAACTTGTTCGACTCTGACATCCCACCTCAAAACGCTCTAAATATTTTTACCTACCGCGCTCCTGTCTTCTGCATCTTCACCTACCGCACCTTCTCTCCAAATATGGCGTGCAGCGAGGATTGTCTGCACTGTGCAGACCTGCAGGCAGAACTTGAGGAAATAAGGACTCAACAGATTGTCCTAGATGAGAAGTAAAATCTCCTGGAAGCAAGATTGGAAGAACATGATCGACGTCTTGAAGAGCAAAACCGAAGGCTCTATGAACAAGACCGTCTCATGAATGGGAAATATAAGGCGGAGATATAGTTGTTTATGCACAGAGCATCATCCCTACAGGAGCAGTTTCGGCAGCTTTCCAATCGCTGCGCACACGCAGAGGAGTCCATCTCCATTCTCAAGTGTATGATGGATAAGAGAAATGTAGTTCCCACCAGCTCTTCTAGCGTCAAGCAGGAAGCAATAGAGAATCAGCTAGAGGAATCTATAGTGAGACACATCCAACATATAATGATAGATTAAATGTATTGTAAATGCATCTTTTTGCTATTTTCTTTTATAAGAAGCTATAGTAGCACAGTACTAGGCAGTAGTAAAAGTAGCAAAGCAAGGATCAAGGAGGTAGTTTTTTTTTGTAAACCCCTTGATCACGACAAACAATGGCATATCATATACCAGAGGAGACTGAACTCCTAGAACTTTTTCAGAATCTAATATAGCAACCGAACTTTAAAAAAAAAAATTAACATCAGAATATGACCTCCACCCCATCGTAAAACAGACTTATTGACTATGATAGTTAGTCTAATATCTACTTCAGTATTATACTTCAAGTTTAATAACAACTCTTAGCCTTGTCTTTAAGAAAATAATTGTTATGTTGTCATATTCAAAACTAAACAATGTTATCAATGTGTTGTAGTAGCTACAACCACCCTACAAAAACTTTCCTTAGATTTGTTTTGGAGCCTCCCTACCAACCTTCACAGCAGCATGTCTTGCTTCATCAAGTACAGAAGATCCAGTGATTTTCTTGCAAAAAGACAGCCTGTCGATCAAACCTTGATGTGTTTCCCTTACATATTGTTCATCAGGACTTGGTCTAGTAGGAAGTTGAGCAGCTCCTTCAAGAATTTGCACAATCCTGACTGGCAGCCTGCTGAGCGCCAGAATTACGCAATTCTGTTGAGCAAGCTTCACCCATAAAATTGTGCAATCCTTCCTAGCTGGGATGCTCAGCCCATAATTTGCACAAATCTGAGTAGCATTCTGCTTCTTTGCCTAGAAATTGTGCAAATATTCTAAGTAGCCAGCCTGAATCCCAACAAGAAATTTTCATTTTGTCCCAGTAGTTGAGCAACCTCTTGCATGTGCAGTTGATCTAATTAGTTCCCTCCGGGACTGAGCAAAACAGGCTTGCATGCATGGGCTACCTCTCCCAAGGAAACATGCAAAGGAATCCCTTGTTTCCGAGATTTATTTTTTTCAATTGAAGGTCACATGCAAGGATCATTTCAGAAACCTCCCACCAAGTGTTGCTTTCCCTAGACTTGTGGCATGCACATTCCTCACATTGGCCTTGTAGCTCTGACATTCCAAAATATATTTAGGAGTTATCGGCACATTCAGTTTAGCCATCTTGGGGTAAGCTCTGTTTCCATGTCTTGTGTTGCATTTCTAATACTTTTTGTGTTTCGCTTCGAATGAACACTGCGTGCTTGATTTCATTGAGCACTTTTTGTCATTTTGGTACATACTATCTTATACTAGTAGCATTTTAGTTTTCATTAATGTCTAACTATTCTCGCATGCATGAAACTAATTTTCACGAATGGTCGCCAATACGGCGACTCGCTACACCCACATGCATGTTGTTCCATTTTCTGAATCTGTCATTCACCATTTTCATGCATGATCATTCACCCATGTTTACACTCAGTATCGTTATGCATTCACATTTACATTCGTGTTCTATTACCCATCCGCGAGTCTGGGTAGCCTTGGCCCAGACTCTACCTAACCAAGACAACATTGCACAATCCTGAAAGGGAAGGCTTTGTCTTTCTCTCAAGAAATGCAACACAAACCCTAAACATTGAACCCTAAACCCTAAAACCTAAGAATTTTGTCATCTATTAAGAATAATTTTGTAACGTTTATTTAAGTGTTTATTAAAATAATTTACTAAGTTGTTATAAAACCTAAACGCTAAACCCTAAACACTAAACCCTAAACCCTATACCCTAAACCCTAATCATTTAATAAAATTTTAAAAAGTGTTTTGTAACCTTTTTTAATTGTTTATTAAAATCTCATAATAAATTTTTATAGAACCTAAACCCTAAATCCCAAACCCCAAACCCTAAACACTATAAACTAAACCCTAAATGTAGGCATTTTATAACATTTTTAAAAGGATTTTGTAACTTTTATTTAAGTGTTTATTAAAATAATTTACTAAATTTTTATAAACCTTAAACCATACACCCTAAAGCCTAAACCCAAAAACCTAAACCTTAAACCCTAAACCCCAAACACTAAACCCTAAACCATAAACCCTAAGAATTTTATAACAGTTTAAGAAGAATTTTGTAACTTTTATTTAAGTGTATATTAATAGAATTTACTAAAGTGTTATAAAACCTAAACCATAAACACAAAACCCTAAACCATAAACACAAAAACATAAACCCTAAACCCTAAAACCTAAACCCTAAACCATATACCCCAAACCCCAAACCCTAAACGTTAAACCATAAACCCTAACCATTTTATAAAATTTTAAAAATTATTTTGTAACTTTTATTTAAGTGTTTGTTAAAAGAATTTCCCAAAATGTTGTAGACCCTAAACACTAACCCCTAAACCTAAACCTAAAACCCCAAACCTTAAACCCTAAACCCTAAACCCTAAATCCTAAACCCTAAACCCTAATAATTTTATAACATTTTAAAAAGTATTTTGAAACTTTGTTTAAGTGTTTATTAAAAGCATTTACTAAATTATTATAAACCCTAAACCATAACCTCTAAAACCCAAACCCTAAACCCTAAATCATAAACCCTAAACCTTAAACCTTAAACCCTAAACCCCAAACTGTGAACACTAAGCTCTAAACCCTAACCATTTTGTAACATTTTAAAAAGTGGTTTGTACTAACTAGGATAAAGGAGTGAGATCTCAAACATAGTTAAGTCATTTTTTTTTTCAATTTAATTAAAAGGAATGTCATAGCTACAAGTGTTATTAAATATTTATTGTCTTTTAATCTTGATCAACATCTATCAAACATTTCGTTTCAATAAATTATATATATATATTTTTAAATAACTATACAAAATTGTGTAAAAGAAAAATAATTACAAAGCAACATATTAAAACATTGATCCTTATTCCCCCGATCGGGGTGGCTACCTGAGTAAATAGGCCAGATATGGCTGTTAGGCAAATACTAGGGCAGATACAACCCACCACATCTGACACGCTCATGGCGATTGGTGCGGTGGCATTCCGCATGAGGAAGTACAGGTTGGAAGGGAGAAGTGCCAGCCAGTGCTAGGGTAGTGATGGAGGTGGGAAGGATAGTATAGGAGGATGGATGGGACAGAGAAGGAAGAAGGGGGAGTATGAAGGAATGAAGGGTGATGGGAAGTGTATTGATGCGAAGGAGAGATAGGTAACTGACGAGGAAGATCAACTCATCAACCTGCAACGACACCTTCGAAATGGCATCAGATATGTAATCTGGCCATATTCATTAAATGAAATGTTGCATGTGTGTTTACATAGAAGGGGAATGAGAGGTTAGAACAGAGAGGAGGGAATGCAGGGATTTAAGGGGAGTAAGGTCGAACCTGTAAATGGTATTGGAAGGGACCATGAGGGAGGGCAGGTTAGTAATTTTTCCAGCCAAAGCTATAAGCTAGAAGGAGAGAAGGGAGATAAGCAAGTGAGAGGTGGGATAATTGCAAGGGACAGAGAAGAGCAAAAGACGCTCAAGCCAAATGGGAGGGAGAGGGGAAAGGAATTGAGGGTAGGAATAGTATTTGTATGGCTCGAGGGATGGGAGGGGGAGGCTAAAAGTGTTATGCGAATTGAGCACCAAGACTATATCCTTGCGAATAGAGAAGAGAGAGGCAATTTCCAAAAAGGCAGAGGGTATAGTTCATGGAAGGGGAGTCGCATTGTTAGCTCTGGCAAAGAGGCTATTGCATGGTAGGGGAGTGGCATTTTTAGCTCTGGCAGAGAGGCTATTGCGTTGTAGGGGAGAGGCATTGTTACTTCAAACAAAAATGAGGCAACAGAGCAGTGGGCAAAGGGGCATCGGGGCTGAGACAGGGCTGGTAGGAGATGTAAGGAGAGGGGTAGTGATAGAATGGTGGAAAGGTTGGAAAATGTAATTTGTAAGCTAACTAGAATGTTTTTTCAATATGTGAGCACAACAAGTGACATGGCTAGACCAGTTCGTGGCAGAGGACACGAAAAAAGGGGAAGGGAGTAGCCTCAGGGTGCTGACCCAGGTACTTTGGATCCGAGGTAAGGAAGAAAGCCAGTAGAAAGACTAATCCATGAAGCAGTGACAACGTATAGAATAGGGACAAATGCATGCATCATGAAGATCTTAGAACACTGGGAGGAATAGATAAAAGAGGAGGCAGATTCAGAAGAGGAAATGGAGGCCTGAAGAGAGGTAATCCCAGACCTAGGAAATACGAGGGGAAGACTAACTCAATTTAAGCAGACTCTATACCTATACTGGCTGATGAAGAGCTTGATGGGGAAGGCCATGGAAAAATTATCAATGGGGATGGCAATGACCGTCCAGGATGGCAATTCATTAACCTAATTGGTTAATGAATTGTTACAATGAATAGGATCAGGGCACCTCCGCCATGAATCATCCTGCACAAAGTCATGCGAATGGAAGATGAGCACACATGCCCAGAAAGGAAAAGGAACTGAGCATGTCTGAGCTTCGTATGGGTAGAAAATCAGTGAAAAGGCTTATCAGTGAGGCTGCAGAGGCATATTGTATGGACATAGATCAAGTTATTCAGAAAATTTTATAGGAATGGGAAGAGGAAGTCAAGCAGGACAACGTGACAAATGCGAAAATGGATGATTGGAGGACCCTAGTCTCGGATCCTCGTAACACTAGAGTTAGGATCACTCAATTTAAATAGAACTTATATCTTTATTGGTTGATGAAAATCCTGTTGGGAAAGGCTTTGGACCAAATTTTGGTCTGCATGGTTGTTACTATCCAAGGTATGGCGATCTACAAACAAAAATTCTAGAAAGTTCAGTTTAAACTCCATAAGTAAGATATCAGGCTCAGAAGAATTGAGAGGTAGATTCCATGTATCTTAGAACTATCCAAGATGCCTAGATCAAATGTCAAAGACCCTGCACTAGTGGAATCGACCTCGGAGGAACAAAATGATTAGATAATCTCCCTTGTTTAATTTTGTTTTATATGCGGATAGCTTTTTCTTTTCCTTATTAAAGAATATGTATAGGTAGAAATCTAGAGTATGGTCATGAAACATAGACTTATATAGCTTGGATAGAAAGACTAAAACTTTTTTGTTTTTGGATGGCATACAACGTGGATAGGTGGCCAACGGACTTGGTTTCCCAATGGGGAAGTTGAGGTCACCTAGCCACTCTATGTGGTGTAAATTTTCCTATAAATGAATGGAAAAAAGATGACTTGCGAAGCTTATATATATATATATATATATATATATATAATATATATAATATTATATTATATTACATATATATAATACATATATATATATACATATACATATATATATATATATATATATATATATATATAATATATATATATATATATATAAGCTTCGCAAGTCATCTTTTTTCCATTCATTTATAGGAAAATTTACACCACATAAAGTGGAATATATTGACTTGAATTAAAATATTTAAAGGATTAAAGTTTCCTCATAACTTTAATGAGAAAATGTCATAAAACTTTATCTAATTTTAAAATGACATAAAATATGAAAGGATTTAATGAATGAAAAATTCAATATTTTTGTTCGTTTGGGTAGCTCAAGTGGTGATGGCCATGGAATGAAGTCTCATCGAACCTGAGATGGACATGTAAATAATGGACATGTAAAATAAAAAATTGGAGAGTCCTACCAAGCTTACAAAAAAAAAAAAAAATCTTATAAAACATATAGCTTTCAAAATTATCTAAAAATTTTGACTAATTCAAAGCCTACAAAATAATAAGCAATTTTTTTTAAGCAAAGCAGTTATTTATATTAAGTAAAAGGATAGTTGATAAAAAGATATTTTTCTTGGCCAAATCCATTTACACTCAGTAGTAACATCAGCAGATCCAAAACTCTAGTAGAGCCACAACTTAACTTTCCTAGTGTCGTAGGTCTTCTTCTCTACAATGCCCATAAATTCTACGAAATTGCCCCAAAAAGTTTTCAATTTTACATAGCATACTACATTACTTATTAATTTTCCCTTCAAGGGCAAGGGCCTCACTTGTCCATAGTTTCTTCCTACTTGTCGTGTGCTCCTCCTTCATTGCATGCCACACCTGCGTTGATCATATCTTGCAAAGTCAAGGTGGGTTCCAGGGAGTCCTAACTTCTTTCTTCCTCTTAGCTCGAGGCAGTCTCCTTCGTCCTCAGTAGCAACTCTATCTCCATTAGGATGAGATAAATTTCCATCTTTGCATGCATCCATACCCATTTGTAATCAACCAGTTAGGCTAAGGCATCCCTTTTTCAAAGACATCCATTCTCCTCCTCAGCAATTCAAATATTCCCATCAAGTTTTTGAATTTTTTTCTCACAACTGTGTTCGAGCTCTTGAAATTCCTACTGGCATAGTTGTTCCCCATCATTGGTAGAATCCAATTCTCTAGAAAAGGATTCCAACAAAGTGTAAGCTAATGTACCAATGAATGTCTTTGGAATTCCTACTGGCATAGTTGTTCCCTATCATTGGTAGAATCCAATTCTCTAGAGAAGGATTCCAACAAAGTGTAAGCTAATGTACCAATGAATGTCTTTGGCTTCCCAAATTTATGGGTTTTGCTCTTCTCGAAATCCATTTCCTTTCATTTATAGCATTAAATTCTCGGACACCTCAGTTGTTAGAGAAGCAATCCTCACCCATAGGGAATACATTATGGCATTAAATTGACTCTCCTCAACTAGATGTGAACCCCACATTTTCTACAGAAGGGAATATCTATGTGAATCTAAGTATGGCCGACCTCCTTGTTAGTATCTCTAGATGTGATGATTTTTGTGCATGGATTGTAACGTTGAAAAGATTTTCCAGTTTCCCATATGTGAATATCTATGTGAATGTAAGTCTAGACGACCTCATTCTTAGTATCTCTAGATGTGATGATTGTTGTGCATGGATTGTAACATGGGCAAGATTTTCCAGTGTTCCATATGTCCTTTCGCATTATTCTTTGTGGCATTGTGTGCTTCCAAGAATCCCTTGTTGTTAATTCTCCTTAATTAAACCTTTCCCATCCTCTAATGTGGGATTGTGTGCTTCCAACTTTAGCTAGTTGTTAATTCTCCTTAATTCAACTGGTTCGATTCATTCAACCTCAAAATTTTATTTATTTGTTAATGTTAATTACTAGATTAGCACGATAGATTGCACATCATCAACCAAAATTACTCTTTGTTCTAATTGGACACCCCACTTGGCTAGGCAATCAACCTCATGTTTAGAGATCTAAGGATGTGATACAGAGAAAAAATTTCAAATTCCCTGAACAATTGAGCGAAGACATGGTGAATTTCCTACCATTGTTTTAGAGATTTGTCTTGTTACCAACATTGAATCCCGTAGGATCCATTGGTGGTCTATGCATCTCGTCTGAAACTTACAGGTGCACGGAAATAAATAAATATATATAATTTTAAAACTCTGCAACTTACAATTGCACAGCAAGAAGCAGACATCATTTTAAATCTTTTAGGTTTGATTTTGAGCGTTTTATATCAGGGTTTAATTTTGTGGGTGTGTTGAGTCCAGAGGGCTTTTATTCATAGACCGAAAATTGCTTTTATTGGCCCTCTATTTCCCGAGCATTGAACAGTAAATGTGCGAAAGAGCTGAGAATTAAAGGCGGAAGGAACTTTTTAAACGATACACCAACTAGAAGATTTCCACCATGCTGCCATGAAGACTCAAGCACCGGATTTGACAGAGAAATGCCATTAACTGTTTTGACTGGATCCGCTGGTTATCACCACGGATATGCCAACGATTAATTTAATATAAATATTCGTTCGTTTCTGCCGTCTGTAAAAAGCGTTGACTCACTCCGTCCCACAATCGTATTGGTACGAGGGCGACCAACGAGCTTGAAAATCATTTTAACATTGCGAACGAAGTAACCAATTTGTGCAGAGAGTTTCGGGTGGAGACGGCGTAGAAGCACGAGGAGGCGGATTGTGCTGTGTGTGTTTAATATATACAGTAAATAAAAACTCGGCCGTTTTTCAATATACGCCGAAAGTGTAGTTGTTTATATTACTCAATATACACGAAATTTCACGCAAAGATCTGAAACTTGAACGCCATGATCATGAATTTAGTGACAAAGCCAACTCCCCATAACTAAGTAGTGGGTGGGTTAAAATCCCTTTGGCATGCTCCATTGGGAGGGAGGCATAAAATGTCTTTACTTCTACACCCATTCTAACGAACCCCGATTCTTGTTTGTGCATTCAATTATAATTGATGCAGAAGATCAACATAGTCAAATAAATAGGTAGAAAATTAATTAAACTAATTATTTTAAAGAATTAATTATATAGTTAAATTTAAATTTTAAATCTTCATTAAAAAAGTACCAAACTTTTTATATAACATTATTTTTAATATGAATAATAATTTATAAATAATATTATTATTTGTTTTAAATTAACCCATAATAATAGTTAACTTCTTACATAATATACTAATTAGAGTGTTTAAAATATTAAAAAACAACAAGAAATTTAAATAATTATATAGATTTTTTTAAATATAAATATTTATTTATTTATTTATTTAATAAAGGAATATATGTTCCATTACGATCATTGAAATTGAAAATATTTTTTAGTGTTTCTTAAACATTTATTCTATTTCAAGGTTTTTGAACATCTATAAATGAGGGGAAAAGTTTTTTAACGATTTGGAAATGGTTTTTAAAAGTTAGAAGCTTTTGAGTTTCAATTCATGGCTATTAACGTTTTTTTCTTTTTTCTTCACATAATTTTACAAACTTGAATTAAAAAATAAAAATAAAAAATTGTTCACTAAACTGCTCAACCTAAAATCTTTTAACAAAAATTAAATTTTGTTCCAAAAAGTTTAGGTTTAGTTATAAATTTAAACATTTTCACTAGATCTTATGTTTGTGGAGGTTTAGATACGAAAAGAAAACATCTCTAATGAGCTGGAAATGGTTTTACAAATTTGGAAGCTTTTGACTGTCAATTTATAACTATTGAAGTTTTTTATTCTTTTTCCAGAATTTTATAGATTTGAACTCATTAAGGTAGAAAAACAAATTGTTTGTCAAAACGCTCAAGCTAAAATCATTGAACACAAATTAAATTTATAATTTTAATATTATAGAACTTCTAGAAAGCTATGAAAGAATTTTGTGTGAACACTTCACCCACTTTCAAGAGCATAAAGTTTTATGTCCCTCAAGATATGTGAAGTGTTCACCCAAAAAAAGAAAAATACAAGTTTTACCAAAAGTTCTTATCAACATTTGAAAATCTCCATACTAAAATATTATAATTGTTTCAAAATAATAAAATTTAATTTAATTTAAAATTAGCATTCACTAATATTTAAAATAAATTTTATTATGTTATTATAGTTATACAAAACTATATACACATAAATCCTACATCTCCATATTTCCTACATGCATTGAATCCTACATCTCGATTTTCCTTCATGATTGAACCTTGAGGCTCATTATAGTCCCTTATCAAAGTCCAAAATTTATTAATGTTAGTCCAAATAATTTTTTAAAAGACAGAAAAAAAAGATTAAATAACTACATAAAATATTTAATTAATGTCGGTTCATAAAAAAAATTACACATAAAACATTAGATTCCATCTTAGTTTGTAGGTTTCTATGGAGTGGTTTTTGAGAAATTGAATTCCCCAGGAAGCTATGCATAAGGTAGAGCTTATGAATACCCTTTCCTCAATCAATATTGATAGGTCTCATCCGCTATGGATCACTGGGGGCGACTTCAACATGATAACCAAGATGGAGGAAAAGCGAGGAGGAAGGAATAAGCTGGACAAGGAAAGTAATAATCTAAAAGGTTACATTCAAAGAAATTGGCTTATTCACATGCCATTCAACAATGACCTTTTTACCTAGAATAAAAAAGGAGTTGGTTCGCACCAAATTGCGTCTCGCCTGGACAGATTCCTAATCTCTGACAATGCAATCCACTTAGGGGGAGACCTTTCAGCTTCAATCCTGTCGCTGACAGGCTCAGACCATTGGCCAATTTCTCTCCAATGGTCTCGACTAGGCAATGTTACCCACAAGCTGTTTCACTTTGAGGCTTTTTGGATGACACATCCAGATTTTTTCAATCTGGTAAATTCAGAATGTATCAACTTCTATTCGCCAAATGGTACAAGCATGTTCCAATTTCAGCAGAAGCTTAAATACCTCAAGAGTAAAATAAAACAATGGAACCATTCTTCGTTTGGTAACATATTCTAAGCTGAGACTGCTCTAGATCAAGAGATGAAATAGTTGCAGCAATGGATCATCACAGAGGGAAGATCAGAGGAACTTTCGAAACAGGAAAAGTCTCTTGAAACTCGGATCTTAGAGAGGGCCAAACAAGAATAAATGCTCTGGAGGCAAAAATCGAGAATCGGGTGGCTAAAGGAAGGGGAAAAAAATACAAAAAAAATTCACTGTTCCACTATTCAATGCCGAATGAATAACAATATTACTCACATCCAAAATGAGCAGGGGGTAAAAGTGGAAAAACATGAAGAAATCGAGCTCGCACTTCTCAGCTACTTTAAGCAAGCTCATCAAGAACCATAAGTGGACAAAATGCAAGCTATAGGAAAAATCACAGAGAACATCCCTAAACTCGTCACAGAAGAGCACAACCAGCTCTTACTCAGGCCGATTGACTTATAGGAAGTGGAAAATTCAGTTCATCAACTGAAAGAAGGCAAGGCGCTGAGGCCAGACAGATTTACCTCCAACTTTTTCCATAATCTCTCGGAGCTAATTAAATTGGAAGTTTGGCAGATTTTTGAGGAATCAAGAACCATGAGGTGGATGCTTCTGGCTATGAATGCCACATTCATAGCCCTTATCCCAAAGGAAGCTCATTCTAACACCCCTGACAAACTTCAACCCATTGCCCTGTGCAACGTCATCTACAAGATAGTTTCCAAGATCGTAGCTTCAAGACTCAAATCGCTGCTACCACTTCTCATTTCACCACACCAGTCAAGATATGTAGAAGGCAGGTAGATTACGAACGGCATAATCCTCAATCACAAAATCATCCACTCCCTGAAGCACTCCAAGAAACTAGGTATGCTACTTAAAATTGACCTCTCAAAAGCCTTTGACAGTTTAACTTGGGCGTATATTCAAAAGACCCTATCTGCCTTTGGTTTCTCCCCAAATTGGATTCGCTCTGTCATGAGTCTCATCTCTTCCTCCTTTTTCTCAATTTCTATCAATGGTATCCCCTCATCTCCTTTCCAGCCTTCCCGGGGTATCAAACAGGGGGACCCTATTTCCCCCTTCCTCTTTGTGTTAATGGCGGAAGGTCTTGGCCACAGTATTAAAGTTGTTCTGTTTTCCTAGAAACTAAGAGGCCTATCATTTCCTAACACTCCAACCTTCACTCATCAACAATTTGTGGACAACAATATGCTTTTTGGTCACCCTTCAATCCAGGAAGCTCAACAATTCAATTCACTATTGACGGACTTTTCGGAGGCCTCTGGCGCAAAGATAAACAAGGCCAAATCTCAAATCTTCTTTTTTCATACCCCCGCTGTCACCCAAGCTTCTATAGCTCGTATTCTTGGATTCTCAATTGTTGTACTCCCTTCCAAACATCTTGGTGCTCTTATGACTGACTCAATTATGAAACACTCCTCTTGGAGAATGCTCTTAGAAAAAAGGGAGGCTCGATTATCTTCCTGGACTCATAGGGATCTCAATATGGCCAGTTGCCTTGTCTTAATCAAGGTGGTTCTGCAATTCATGCCGTTGTATCTCTTTTTGATCCTAGCTGCACTCAAATGGGTTCTCAAAGAGATCAAACGCCTACAGAGATCCTTCCTGTGGGGAAACTCAGATTAAAAACGCAAATGGGCCCTAGTCAATTGGGACACAATTTGCCTGCCAAAGCTTGCTCGTGGAATGGGTATGTAGGATCCTTACCACAACAATATGGTTATGGGAGCTCGCATCTGGTGGAAATGGCTTATTATGCCATCCAGCCCTTGGGAATCTCTATGGACTGCAAAGTATGCCAACAGTCGACCCACCGAAGAATTAATCTGAATTTCAGAAGTCAATCCAGGTTCTGTAACCTAGAATGCAACCAAGCAACACAAGCTCTTAATTCAACAACATAGCTTCTGGGAAGTGAAGGATGGCAATACAGCAAGGTTTTGGGATGAATCTTGGTAGCAGAAACCCAAACTAAAGGATTTGATCTTACCTCACCAAATCTCGGAACAGGAAATGCAAACCTATAATACTGTCAAGCACTTCTGGCTTCCTTCAACATTACAAGGGCACAGGCAATGGTGTACCACGGACCACATAATAAGACAGGGAATAGACTCAGCTCAACGAATTCTTAGTACTGAATTAGCAAAGAGAAGAATACAATACTTAGAGGAAAAGGATATTCTTAGATGGGGCTATGAAGAAAAAGGATCCTTCACAACTTGGGAGGCCTATCACATCATCATGAAGGAACACATTGTGAAGGACCCTCTCTGGAATAAAATATGGGACCCCAAGATTTGGCTGAAAGTCTCAACCTTTCTTTGGCTCTTATGTCACAATAAAATCCTTACTTGGGACAATCTCAGGAAGAGGAGCTTCCAAGGCCCCTCTGTCTGTCCCAACTACAAGCAAGAAGAGGAAACCACTCAGTGTCTTGTGAACTCTTGTCCATTAGTGCACAAGCTCTAGGAAAAGGTCAGCTTTAGATGCCAAAAGGATGGAAGGACACAAGGAGATACAGTTTCCACTATTCATAACTAGGCAAGGAACCCATTCAAGAGCAAGCTGTTGAACTCCTTATGGAAGCTTATACCGGGTTTTCTCATGTGGACACTATGGAAGGAGAGAAACTGACGAATCTTCAAGGACCAATCTATGCCCTTCGAATCTCTATGGAATACAGTATGTCAAAATATCAGGGAAACACTACTTCAAACCTGGTCTAAGGAAGACTTTCCCTCTCTCCCATTGGAACGAACCATATGGACAAATTGGAATCTGCAGTGCAACCAAGAAATAATAATCAATGGGAAAACCCAAGAAAGAAGTAGGACACCAGATAAGTGGATTCCTCCTCCCTGTCACATGTTCCAGCTAAACTTTTATGGAGCCTCGAAAGGAAATCCAGGAAAGGCTGGATTTGGGGGAATATTCAGAGATCATAATGGAACTCCTATTCTAACCTGCTTAGGCTCAACGGGATGGGACACCAACAACTCGACAGAGTTAGAAGGATTATGGGAGGGACTCATTATAGCCCAAAATCAAGGTATATTCCTACTTGTTATGACGAAGATTCGCAAATTCTCATAAATATGGTCACTAAAATACTGCAGGGAACAACCTCAAGTAAGGTGAGCAACAACTGGAGAATGGACAATCCACTAAAACTTATCAAAATCTAGCTCTCCTCCCACAAAGTGAACAATCTCAAGCACATACGCTGGGAGGGAAACAAAGTAGTTGACTTATTGGCAAATATAGGAGTGGAAAGCCAAAGAGATCTCCATGCAGGTACACTCCCTACTCTAGCCACTAAACAACAGATGTTGGAATATCAGGAATTGGTAAAGAATGAAATGGCTCAGGAGGAAGAAGTGCACCCGGAGGCGGGTGATCTCCAAGAACATTAATGGCCACCCAATGGACCATTGGCGATCAAAGATTCGGGAGACCAAAGGGCAAGGCTTTTACATACAACAATATGCGATTGTGATCGGATCGGATTGCAATATCGCATCGGCAGAGACCAAGGGGTGGAGCCTTTACATATAGAAATATGCGATTGTGATCGGATTGCATTGCAATATCACATCAACGGAAACCAAGGGGTGGAGCCTTTACTTATAGTAATATGTGATTGCGATAAGATCACATCGCAATATCACATTGGTGGAAACCAAGGGGTGGAGACTTTACTTATAGCAATATGCGATTGCAATCAAATCGCATCGCAATATCCCATCAGTGGAAACCAAGGGTTGGAGCCTTTACATATAGCAATATGCGATTGTGATCGGATCACATCGCAATATCGCATCAGCAGAATCAAGGGTCGGAGCCTTTACACCTTCATATGTGCGATGCGATGATGCGGACCCAACGGTATTCTAAATATTATTTGATAATATTTCTTTTTGTTGTTTGTACGATTGACTAGCGGGTCTGTCGTTTTGTTGTCACTTCTGGTAGTGTTGTGTTGAATATTCTTCAGGGTTTTGCTTCAAAACATGGATCCAAGTCCTATGTATGGGTTTCCTTTAGTGACAGTCCCGGGATATATGATTGGTCTTTTTGCCATGTCAAACTGGTTTCCCCAATCTAGGGCAGTTTAGACCTTCTTGATGAACTCTACCAACAACGGTTGAGGCGGGGCCTCATTGTAATTATATTTTTGTTTTTATTAATAGAATTAGCCTTACATAGAAAAGAAAAGAAAAAAGGAAAACAAATAATATTTGGTATTGATCGGTCAATGAGTGGAAAGATCAGCAGCTATTTCCAATTAATAAATCCATGCATGGAGAGTTGGTTGATTCTTCTTGTCTTTATTTTTTAGATAAGACAATTAAAGTAGTCTTAGTTATTAATTTAAGACAATTAAAATATTAATCTAAGTGTTTAGGATGAGATATTAGTTTTTCTAGTTCATTGATTCTTCTTTTATCTTACTTTTTTAAGGTAAGATAATTGAAGTAGTCTTAGTTATTAATTTAAGATAATTAAAATAATAATTTGTGTTTAGGATGAGATATAGTTTTGTCTTTAAAAAATTTATTAAATTCCCCTACTATGTAGTAGTGGCACTTATACTAGAAAGCATTTTTTCCATCTAGTGTCATATACAAGTGTTAACTTCCCAACTACTTGGGTTTGCATGATGCCAAATATCCTTGTTTATAAAATCTACTCAAGTTCTTTATTTCAATATTGTTACTCACACATATAAGTTTTGTCTTTAAAAAAATTCTTAAATTTCCCTACTATGTAGTAGTGGCACTTATACTAGAAAGCATTTTTTCCATTCATATACAAGTGTTAACTTCCCAACTACTTGGGTTGGCATGATGTAAAATTATCCTTGTTTATAAAATCTACTCAACTTCTTCATTTCAATATTGTTACTCACGCATCATATTATAGATCAAATGAGGTAAGTTATATGTGGACATGTATAAAATGCACTACTAATGGTAAGGGGATCTCCCCGTTATGAAGTCCCAGTTAGACCTAAAAGCATTTGGAGTAGGAGTCCCATCATTTATGTGGATTTGGCTACCACCATGTTTATTTGTTTCCTATTTTATTTTTGGATAAAAGATATTTAGGTGAAGGTAAGTGTGAAATACGTGGAGCATGAATATGAATTGACTCACATATGAAAAACTTGAGATACACAATCCAATAGTATAACAACACAACAATTGTAACATCCCTCAATATACCTAGTGAAAAATAAACAAAATTAGAATGTTTTACCAGTTTAATAGAATGTAATATTCCCAAATAACTTATCCCATAATATTTAATTGATAATCAAATGTTATAATCATGATCACTCAGTAAAGCAACCTTCGAAAAAAATAGCAAATATCATTACGTAAAATCCATTAATGCAACTTGTTAACATAATGCTTTCTTCTATAACTTTCTATCATTAACATTGTTCATTAAAGTAGGCTTGTTAATAACATTTTGAATGATGTATTTCCAACATCATGAAAAGTAGAAATATCATCAAGATAATAGAAAATGAAAGCACATAAACGAACACTAATATATCCTTAGAACCGTGAAGGAAAAAACCAAAAAACATTTATTTTATTGAACATTTTGTGAAGGAGTTCACCCTTCGCTTAATGGCAACAAAGAGTCATCCCTTGTCGACTATAGAATTTTTACAAAAGAAGCATAATATTTGATTCAAGCATAGTTAACCGAAGACTATTACATTAAACATACTATCATATTTCTTAATCACATTATCGAGTAGTTTTTTATCCTAATTCTTTCGTGGCATGGTTATTTCCCACAACAAGTTACACTTGTAAACTGCATTGTATGATCTTTGGCTCTACATGCAACAATAAGTGTACATAATAACCTCATCACCTATAATAGTACTAGTTATACTTCATCTTTTGGTTGCGGAAAAATAAGCTAGTTTAAAACAATCACTCCATTCTCTGTTAAAGTCATGATTCCTTCCTACAAAGACTCTCACATCATGATAACATAAAATATCAATTCATAAAAACATATTCAATCTCTTCTAGTTATCATTTTTATGTCAGAATCACTAACATTTTTTTATGAATCATACCTCCTTTCAAGAAAACATTTTCTTCCTCATGCATAAATAGAAGTAAAATTCGTCTTCGTAACTTATCTTTTACTTTTACATGCATCATCAAGTACAACACCACAACTATTCAACACATGCAACACCTTAATTAGTATCTTCAAGTTCATACTTTTAATGCATTTAATCAAAATGAAAAACACAACCATGATATTGTTTTCCAAGTTACTCTTCTCATTGCAAAACCATACTCAACAATCCACTGATTCCTTCTAATATGAAACCATTCTTGTTATCACCAACACAACAATATGGGTTACTAACATAAAGTATGGTTAATCATATTGTTTGTATTCCCAAAACATAATACAAATACACACAGGTATAAATACACATCTATTTTTCCCATATTTCAAATTCATTAAATAAATGCATAAAGATTATAAGAGCATGCCCATACATTGCATTAAATAAATGAATAAAAATTATAAGAGCATGTGTTCTTATTCATATTTCACATATTTTAAATAAACTCATATAATTATAATAGCATGCCTCCTTTTCCATATTTCAAATAATTTGAATAAATGCATTATAGTTATAAAATGGCAATGCATTTACAAAGGTCAACTTTTGTTTTTTTTTTTATAAATGTAAAAATGATCATAATATCATTTCCATATTGCCCTAATGGCATTATGTTTCCATATGCAACCCATATTTATATTATCAACCTCGAGTGCAATACCATGTTTAACAACATGAAATGAAACTATTGTTATTACAAATGTAACATTCAAATAATATAAAATACATCTATCCTTTTTGTCCATCTTAACGGTTCATTCTGG
>APFE030650063.1:19743-31339 GCA_000404065.3 Pinus taeda | reverse complement strand
GATGTCAATGCAACATGGTGCTTCACTGTCACATCCAATCTGTATAATCCTCCAACCCTGGTACCTGTAGAAACAACCCTGTAGTGGTCCTGAACATCTTTCACTATACACCCCAATTTACCAAATTCTACTTTTAAATGATTATCAGTGATAGTGGAAACAGATAATAAATTCTTTTTGAGAGCAGGTACATACATCACATTATGAATCTGTCTCATTTGTCCATTAGGTAAGTACACATTTATTATGCCATAGCCTTGAACTTTAAGTGACCTGTCATCTCCTAGGTAAATGTGTGTACCATCAGATTTCTCATAATATTTATCATACCATTCTTTATTACAAGTCATGTGTGCCGATGCACCAGAATCTATGAACCAAGCATTCTCATCATCAGTTTCAGCAGACAATGCAGCATCAGAAAGAAATAACTTAAGATTTTTAAATCCATCATTCACTGAGGTGTCTCTGTTTGTGTAATTTCCATTATGCCTATTATGTCTTTGATTTGATTCATTATTCTTTCTCCTATAGCAATCTTTAGCCAGATTTCCAGGTTTTCCACAATAATGACATTCAATGTTCCTTTTAACATAAGAATCAGGAGGTGCCATACCTTTTTACTTTGCTTGAAAACGACCTCTGTTTCTGTCCCATGGTCTCCCTCGGAATGGTCTTTTGCCTCTTGCAGTCAAAGCCAAATCAGAACCATTTGACTCCAGATCAAAATTTTTCATGCGCTCTTCTTCTTGAAGAAGAATTCCAGCCAATTCTTCAAATGTAGGAGGTGTCGGTCTTGCTGAGAGAGCTGAAATAAAGACTTTGTAGTCGGGAACTAACCCCTTTAAAGCAACAGTTACCAAATCTGTACTAGAAACCTTTTCACCAATATCACCAAGCTTATCACTAAAGTCTTTAATTCGGGAAACAAAATTGCTAATGCTTTCATTGGCATCCATTTTGATAGATAGCAGCTTTGTTTTTAAAAATAAAATATGGTTTGCATTAGTAGTCTTATACAGACCTTTGAGAGTGTCCCATGTCGCCTTGGAAGTTTCACAGTCCCGAATGTGAGGAATAATATTGTCCTTCACTGACATGCGTAGCAGCACCCTTGTTTTCATTTCACGTTTCTCCCAATCTTGAGTTTCTCCCAATCTTGAGTGGCATTAGGGGGTTGAGGCTTGGTCTCGTCACCTTTGACAATCGTCCAGAGATTGTATGCCTCCAGCACTGTTGTGATCTTAAATTTCCAATTGACATAATTTTCTCCATCAAGTTTTGTAGACTCATTTAAATATGAATCTGCAAGAGGATTAGCCATTTCTCCACCAATAACCAAATTCAAAAAAAAATGCAAGACAAATTACAATAACACTGCAGGCCAAATGCAACACTGCAAATTACAATCCCCTTTAATAATATGTTGCCACCGTTTCTGGTAATACGCTGCCACTGTTTACAAAAAAAAAACTCGATTCCGGCACAGGTTAATAAAACTCTGTGTATACACTTCACAGGTTTAAATGAACTACAAAAACATGGTTCCGTTCCTCATATAAACGAACACCTGCAAGACTCGTCAACCCTGAAAACACAAAAGCTCACTGCACAGTTTGAAAATGACCTGGACTTGTTTGAGCTCTGCGGCTGCAATGGAGGCAGGTCAAGATGTTATATTTGTTCATGCCTCAAACTCCCACGGAGGTGATATGCCACTTCTTATAGAATTATTTTCTCTGTGACGAATAATGCGAGTTGATGTGGGGACTTGTACACTAAGAACACTTTGATGTATAACTAACTACGGAAAAGTACTCTTGATGAATAACTTAAATAAATTCTAAGGGAATTGTGGAAAAAAAATTGTACAGTGTAGACGATAAAAGCATTCGATATAATGAATCATAGCATGAAGAGAAACCAAGAATAACATAGTCACCAGTCGTGTATATCGCAGAAAGTATATATACACCAGTTTTATATATGGTGTACCAGTGTATTATATATGCTAAGAAAGAAAGGAATTGTGAATTAAACAAACTCAATAAGAGTACATTAATCCAAATATAATCGGAAGCTAACAAAGCCATAGCACCCCGGTCGTCATATCCAAATTATGGAAATAATCCATGCTCAAAATGTTGTATTAAGATTAACCCAAATGATTATCAACAACTCGGAGGAAACCCTATATACGGCCTTGGAAACCCTAGTCGATAAACTGATCTCGGCATAGGTCTATAGAGAATAGGAGTCAAAGATGCCAGACCTGGAGGACAATGAATAAGGAGCTACTGAGTTGGAAAAGAAATTGTAATCCTAACCGAGAAAATATCCTTTCTCCTTGCACCAAAAGACGTACCGACAGAAAAATTCTAGACCAGGGTTTGAATCATTCACGTATTAAGAAAACTAATAATATGGAGGGAAGAGGAAACTCAGAAAAAAATATACTTATTCATGAGCGAGGACACACTTTTACTCTAAGACCTGCACACTCCAGTCATGGGGAGGGTCAATCAGAGAAGGAGGAGATAAAACCTTGGTGTAGCTGGAATCAAATTCATTAATAAGGAATATAGGCTATTCAAGAAGTACGCTAGGGTTCGAAAGAGGAAACTCTTCAGTGTGAGATCCAAAATTGGTGAAGCCTTCTACCTAGAAAATTAAAAAGGGACACAACATTCTCATATCAATTATAGGTATCGTTTAGAATATTAATTTCGACAAAATTTGAGAACCAACCGAGATACTCTTAATATCGAAAATATAAGAAGGGTAAGGACCCTAACTACCATTTTAATACAAATGCAATAATACAGATTTGAAGAGATACAGCCGGAATGAGATTACGTTCTTAATCTCAGATTACCCAGCCTCATAGCTTGAGCAAACTTTCCAGATATGCCTGCACAAGGTATGGATATGAATAGGAAACATTCACCAAAAAATATGTAAACTAGAAGAAGTAAATTGAACCAACAGAGGAATCAAATTTAGAAATTTACCTTTGAAAAAAGAATTCAAAGCTCGAGAAACTCGTTTGATGCCCATTAGTTCTTAGCAGCAGGACCATTAACTCTTCAATGAAAACTAGTAATTCTCTCGTGGGAAGAACCAGGTAAAGAAAATTGAAAAGTAGAATGAATCAAAAGATCCATACCTACGCCAGTAATTGAGGACCAATAGAAGCCTGAGGTTAAAGTGTTCTTTGTAACCAAGTTACGCGTGCAATGAAGTGTATATGACGGTAAAAATCTAGGACATGACCACAGGCACAAGGTAATATCGCAGGGAGATGCTCTGATGTGAAAATAACCAAATAACTCGCATAACACGGAGATGAATAGGTTAAGATAATTAGGCTAAACCCTGATTTCTCTCCACCCTTCGATCTAGCCAGAGAGATTTATACTGGTAACAGTGCCAAGTACAAATGGTAACATGGAAGTAGCTTGTGTGGCTTACAAAGTGCAGCGCCAGGTGTAAGATTGTGGGCAAACCCCATTTACTTATTCCACATGCAAACCATCGAAACACCACTATATATTTCAAAGAGCGTTAAGAATTGAACCATGCATATATAACGGGTATCAAGAATGGTTGTAAATAACAAGTAGCTATATATATGAACCATCAAAATTTCATGAGTAGCTTAGCTTGTGGAAACATTTCTGTAATTATAAGGTAGAAGCATTTTAGCTACAATAACTAATAAAGTAATGTTAAATTTAAGGACATGTAAAAATCTGACCGGATGTTATGATTTATGTGGAATACCAATAGCGTGAAAGACCGGATGTTATGATTTATGTGAAATACCAATAGCTTGAAAGAAGGTTATGAGGATAAAATAAAAGGACAAATTTTAGAAAGTTTTGATAGCTCAAAACTATAGGTGAAGAGCAGATGTATAGAATCTGATTTACACTTCGAGTTAGGGAAGAAAGTCACCCTGATGTAGACTAACTATAGTGAAAACAAAATAAAATAAAATGATGTTATTAATGGATAATTATAAAAGGGAGAATTTTTTTCGAGTATGGGAAATTGAGGTACGTTATATTGAACTTATTTTTCATCTGCATTTTTCTTGTTCATGAAGGGATTGCAACTTGTGCCGTTCATCCTTTGAAGCTTGCAACTTGTCCCATACATCCTTTGTAGTTTGTAGCTTATCACATACATCTTTTGTAGTTTCATACTAAATAATCTTCTCAAATTCTGAATTACGTAATTTACATAAAATTTCATTGATATTCTGAGGGCTATTCTGGATTTATTGACTTGATGGGGATTTTTTGTATAGCCATTATGCGTTAAATTCTGAACATTAGATACAAAATATATTAATTTAGATTTAATCCTTTGGTTCCATATCTAATAGTTTGCATCATTGAGCATAAGCACACTTTGATGATCCATAAATTGTTATGCATTTGATTATCCTTTTCTGACAAATTTTTATATCACCACTACCTTTGCTAAATTACTTGGATAGTCACTGCACTTCATATGAATTTTATTCTTCTGATATGACTGTGTTGAAAAGTGTAGCTGGTTTGGTCTTCACAATGACATGCGTAATCATGATTTTATATAATTGATGTAAAGAAGAAAAATAAATATATTTTTCTAATGCTTGAATCATGGTTTTCATGATGAAGGAATTTTATTTTTAGTTAAGGCTCTCATTGTGATCTTTCAGGATAAGTCTATTAAGTCAACATCAAAGATGTAATACCCTTTTGGGCATGAATTTTAGTGTAGAATATCCTCCAAGGCCAAGTCAAAGCACCTTGTTGACAGTGCTAGACTCGCCAACTTGTCAGGGAATCTCCCCGGTAAGAGGTCCCAACTAGACCTCACACCGTTTGGAGTACGAGTCCCAGTAGTGGGTAGTATTGTATCGCATTTACTACGGTTGCACGGAAAGGTAAGTAAAATGACCTTGTTGGAAGTAAAGGTGTGACCTTGTAGCAAGCCAATGAATGTGCATTGAAAGCTCTAACACATAGGAAGGGGAGAAGAGTATGCCCCTTAGAAGCCTATGACATCATGAGATGGAAAGAAGGATAGAAGACGATCCAAAGTGATGGATTATACCAACAACACGCTTTGATAAGATTCCCACAAACACATACAAAATAGTCTATATATACATGCGTAAATTACAACTACATGCATCATTAGAGTAACTAGAATAATGAAACTACAATAACAATATATGCATGAAACATGTTAGCTCTTTTATATTAAAAGTGAAATATATAATCATACATACAACCATGACAACCATTAGCCCTGATAGTGGAAGATTATAGTCACTGTTGCCTTCTCCTCCAAAGAGATGTACTAGCTCTGCATTGTCGAGAAGCCAAGGCTCGTTACAATACACTCCAAGCCTTCTCTAAGTTATACCAATAGGAAGCTTCGCTCCCAAAAGCCTGTAGAATGAGTTATGTGGTTCTATAAATAGAAAAGGGTAGGGTGACCCTTGAAATTCCCCTTTGTGACTTTTCAACTACCTTCACGACTCTTCAAGTTACACATGATTGTTACAGTCTACTACCGACACTTGGCCTTTCATTTTACAATATGTTTACAATACATTCTGGACATGTACCCATGTGATACAAAAATGGGCTTGAGTAAGCCATACAAGACATCACTAAGACTGGGACAGCCGTGGGAAGACTAACTCTTCAACATCCTCTTAATGATTGGCAATGGTGAACTCATGCCAAGTTTGGTAGTATGTTATGGTGTCCACATACTCTACCGTGACATCCTTTTAAAAGTGAACTCTTGCCTTCGTTTCATCTGGGTACATTGATTTGGAACCTCTATCCAACTCATCATATAGCATGCACATCATGGTCTTGAGTGCAGTCGGTCTAGTGACATACTGGTGAATAGTGTTTCCACTCATCTGCAAGTCTGCGTTGATGGTTATGCACATCAACTCATCAAAGTATATGTCGAGCACTAGTAAGACTTGGTTATTTGTCTTTACCTTGGTAAGTGTTCCAACAGATGGGATCACATGCGTGTGCACAATGACATCCATGCTCCTAAGCACCCGTGCATGTGAATCTCATAATATGGTGGTGAGCTGCGGGAGTTCCTCATAATTCTGGATCTAAATCTAGATCCATGCCTTAAACTCCACTACCTTTGGCTTCATCATCTTCGAGAAGTGCAATGGGCCTCCCTTGTATCCCATTGTCCATATCTACATGTGATCAACAACAACGTGAATGTCTGACAAGATGTGTTCTCTCCTAGCATAATGTTGATGCTAACCGTTAAGATGGACAACTAGGTTATACACAGTGATGATCTTGAAGTACAACTTCCACATGAGTGTCTTGAGGGACGATACTTCATCAAGTATCGTTTTCCTCAACTCTACTCTCTTGGATGGTGTGACTCATCGAAGGATATGTTTTGAACATCTTCTTCGGGATTTTCCCCAAGGATTTCAATGTCTCCTTGATCGCTTGGGACTTTCTCTGGTCTCGAATCATGTGAAGTCGATGGAGTGACATCTTGGTTCTGAGGCATGAGGTCAATGTCCTGATCTAACTCTGGCTGAACCACATCCATGTCTATCTGTTCCAACATCTATTCCATCTCCTGAGCAAAGTCTTACTCTTGTGATTCCTCAACTTCTCTACTATGTGCCATCTATTTAGATGAATCAATAACCTGTATAGGTGCAGTTTCGTCAAATGTGCATGTTTCGCCTCTTGTTTTTCCCGTTCTTATTGCGCTTCCTTCTCTCTTCTGTGCAACTCTTGTTCTTCTCTGAGTTTTTGCTTCAACTCCTCTAACTCCTTTTCTTCTTCCTACAACTTCTACTTCTCCCTCTGTCTTTGCATGATCCTTCTATCGTGTTGTCGCCTCTTTGCCTTGATCTCCAAAGATGCTCTTAACACAAGTTGATCTGCTTTGAACATACAACTTTTCTCTTCCTATGTGCTATCAGCAAGCTTCCTCTTTCCTTTTTCAAGGGCATTGAAGTTTCCCTCTGCTACTGCTGATGATGATTCTCTCTGAGATGTTGTTGCCTTCTACATTGCTAACCACTCTACAACCATTTTGATTGGTTCATTGAGCCTTGAGAAGTTATAGAAATATCTCCATGGGTCTTCCTCAGGCCAATGACATGCCCCGAGGATCCACAGATGATACACTCTCGCATAGTAGTCCTTCACTAATTAATGAAGGTCATATGGATTGAAACTTCTAATGCTAAAGGTGAACCTCTTCAATTCCTTTGTCTTGCCCTCAGCATGCTTGAGATTCTCGATGCCATACAACCTCATCTACAAATGAAGATTGGGACAAGGTGCCTTCTTCTTCTTGTGTAGTCTTGTTGACAACCCCATCGAGATATGATATGCAAATTTTTGCATGACCAACTTATCCATGGAAAAGTTCAGAAAAATATGCAAAGCTTTATCCATGTTGTACATCTAGATGAAGGTGCCAAGGGGTGAGGCATACCAATCTGCTATGTCAATCAATGCCTCCATCGTTTCTTACGACATGTAAGGCATACCCTACTCAAAGATCATCTTGTACACCAGGGTGACGAAGTGCTCTGATAGCTCTATTATAACTCCACGGAAGCTGCATTCTAAGAACAACCTACAATAGGTGTGCACAAGTGTTTTTGAAGGTGTCCATTCCAAACTCAAGCCTGGGAACTGTTGATGGGCACCAATTGCATTAACTATATAAGTGGACATGAAAATATTTTCTTGCTGACACTTTGGTGGATTTCATGCTTCTATGATGTGTACCTTCAACTAGAGAGCCGACATGTTGGACCAATTGAAAGGTATTCCTTCATTTTCCAACTGATCCAACACAATCGCCCAACTCTATGGGAATGATTCTGTACTCCCTTGGCCGTATAAGTGGCATGCAAAGATGACGAAGAGTTGATAAGTCTTCCATAGTATCCTTGTCTTGTACACTTTGTTCAGTGTTGTCCTGAACTTAGATGTCTCTTTCAACCAGCTCTTCAAGAATTATCTTCAGTTTGCACTATTGCTGGGGCTAGTGAAGGGTACATATATTGGGACCACCAGCTACGACAAGTGATACATCTCTTGAATGTCCTTTTCCCTTAAGCTAGTAAGTTTTGCTCCACTGACACTGCTCAACACCATTGTCTTTGGATCAGTATGCAAGAAAATCTAGTAGATCATGTCTGTGCATGGAAACACAGGATACTTGCATGCAATCCGGTAGAAGCCAACCTTGTGTATGTTGACATAGAATTTGAGGTTCTCCAAATTCTCCTCAAATGTGCCTAAAAATATTTTATTGATGTCCTACCACTTCATGTTGATCTCCTTGTCTACTAACAAATTAATGTCTTCATAGATGGGAAATCTCATAGACACTTGCTAAACTGCATCTCTAGTTGCACTCTCAATGGTGTCCTTTGACCTTGCTCTCTTGGAAGCCATTGTATCTATACTACTAAGAGATAGACTAGCATCTATGATACCTAGAGATAGAGAAAAGGTCATTGCAAGCATAATGTAAGTTGAAAAAAAAACAACTTGAGGACTAACATGCAACACACCTGGGTGACTAACTGGAAGATTTGTGCAATTTTCATTAGGAGGTTGTGTGACTTACTGCCAAAACTATGTAGAACACAGTCTGGACTATTAGTGAGTTGACTGACTACACAAACTATGCACAACACAATCCATCTTGGCCTGTTGAGGAATGAAACTACACAATGTGCAGTTTCAGTGAGCTTGACTGTAACCCAGTAAAACTGCATTACATAATTCAGGGGGCCAACAGGGCATTGTCTCTCAGAACTGCACTGAGCAAGCCTTGGAGGCTAGTGTGAGTTAAGCTCTGTGCAATTCATGGGAGGAAGGTGTTAGGGTCAAACCCTAACCCCCTTACTTATGTACTAGGGTCGAGTCATAGTTATAGTTAAGTAAAGAGTCATTAAAGCCCATATTAATAATTGTAAGTGGTCGACCCGTATTTAATGAAGGGACCACAGTTAGTTGAAAATGGGCCATGGTATTAGATAGATGGTATTAATAAGAACCATGGTACTGACCCATGGTATTCCATGTATGAGTCCTATATAAAGGATAGAAACTACCCTCGAGGAGTGTCATGTCTTATTTTGTAATTGAGCCCAACTCTATTGGAGGTTTCCCCCTGATGGACTGCTTGCTGGCTCTAATGACAGTATCCCTAATTTGATTGAAATATCTTCTATATATGTCTCTCTCTCCCTTATCAGGTCTCTGAGATCACCTGTCATTAAATTAACAATTTCATTCTTTTGTAAAATTCACAATCCTTTTCAATTCAGATTGGGATCAAGTCCTGTGCCACACAGCTATGCATGAACCTGCCCTGCTACCACGCACACACTGCATATATATCTAGGCCCACAACAGTTATAAATCCAAACTCATAATCTAACTAGCAATATATGATCCCTGACAATATATGATATGCGCACATACATTTATAATAACACAGTCATAATGTAATTGCGGCCGTGGGATTGATGTCCATATAGGAGATGCGTAAACCAATTAACTAGCGATATAAGATATGCGCCCACCAATAAAATGGAAAACTCATAAACAAATCCCTGCTATACAATCTATGCCATACATTCGATGTTCGTACAACAGTTTTATAAAACACAAGATTTCTCCATGTAATATATAATATGTGCACAACAATTTAAATACACACAAGAATTCTCCACGAACCAGGCTATCATGAAACTAATAGACAGTGCGTGCAACAATTATAATGATAGACACAGCCTGAAACTTATTTCCGTGTGCGTCGCCAGCAACTTATACGCACAGGTCCAACTCACGGTTTCAATGAATTTACGGGAATGGACTGTTATAGAATTAATTCAAATCATTTAATAAATAATTTCACTGTCTATACAAACAAGGCACAGAACTGTGATGTGATACGACTATACACATCCTTTAATCGCATAAAATTACACAGTCAAATCTTCGCCCATACACAGAAATGCATGCCAATTAATTCAAAATCCCTGTTTTATTTTTAATTGAGGAGATGGCGGATTCTATTCAACCAATTCAATACTTCTCACATACAATGCATAACTAACTCTGGAGTCCTCCTCAGAGAAGTTCTTCATCAAATTCTTACTCTCGCCCCCCTGATTCCTTGGCGCCCAAGTCACTATCTTTTTTTTTTTTTTTATCTCAATAGCTGCCTTATTACAAAAGTAGTCATACATAAAAAAGTAGCCATACATAGTAAATTAGAGCTGTTTCTTTGTTTCTTAACAACTAGTCTAGCATGCCTTATGCTAAGCCTATCTAGAAAAGATGGCATGCTTTTATTCCTTATCTAGTTCCTAATTTTAATTAAAAAGACATAGAAACAGCAGGCAAAGGATCCCACTCCTTGCCTGTAGATTTTTTTTTGATTTTGTGGAATAAATCAGAAGATTTTTTCCTCTGAATCAGATGCTCCTACATCAGACTCCTGAGTACAAAATTCTTCATGGGCTCCTGTCCATGAGCTGATCTACAGATTTGCCCAGTTTCTGTAGAACATATTCTGTAACCCAAGTAGCTTCAGTGATTGGCTGTCCTTTCCATTTGACCAGATACTAGAAGTATTCCTATCTCCTTGTCTTCTTGTGCACCTTCTTGTGCATAATTCTTTCTGGCTGTAAATTCCTTGCCGTGGGCAGCTGTTTTACCCAGTTAATCTCTGTAGTCTCTTGATCCTGTATTGCATCATCTGTAGCTTCATTTTCATATTTATACAAGTCTGCAACATTAAAAATGGTGATATTCCCAGACCAGATGGCAATTCAATCTCATAAGCATTTGCAGAGAACTTCCTTAGTATCTTTCATGGTCCAATTTTCTTAGATTTTAACTTATTATATTCTCCTTTTGGAAATCTCTCCTTCCTGAGATGTGCTAAAACCAAGTCTCCAACTTCAAAATTCATTTATCTTCTCTTCATGTCTGCTCTGGTTTTGTACTTGATGTTGCTATCTTGCAGCTGCTGTTTCACCTGTTCATGTATTGATTGCATCTTGGAAGCAAAGTCTTTACCTTCTGCACTCCTCATTTCTTCTTTTCCCAAATTTCTTAATTCAGATATTTCTCTAGGATGCATTCCATAAACAATATGGAATGGGATCTGTCATGTGCTCCTGTTTGGTGAATCGTTATATGCATACTCAACTTGTGGCAACACTTGGTCCCATTGCTTTGGATGCTCTGCAACAAGGCTCCTCAAAAGATTGCCTAAACTTTTGTTCACAACTTTAGTCTGTCCATCAGTTTGAGGTTGATAGGCTGAGCTGAAACTTAACTTAGTTCCCAACTTCTTCCATAATGTTCTCCAGAAATGTCCCACGAAATTTGAATCCCTGTCTGAAACAATGCTTTTGGGCAATCCATGCAATCTTACAATTTCTTTAAAAAACAAGTTAGCAATGTGAGAAGCATCACTAGTTTTATAACAGGGAATAATGTGTGCCATTTTTGAAAATCTATCTACTACAACAAAGATT
>APFE030650063.1:2505-19539 GCA_000404065.3 Pinus taeda | reverse complement strand
CCTATCTGGAATGGGCAATGGAATATATAATCCGGTATTCTGGCTTCTTCCTTTTGCATACTGGCAGACCTTACAATTTCTTACATACTTCTCTACCTCAGATTTCATTCTTGGCCAAAAATAGAACCTGTTGAGTTGCTCAAAAGTCTTCTCTATACCAAAATGTCCTGCAATTCCTCCACTATGCTTTTCCTTGATTAAATTTTCCCTCATTGAACAGACTGGTATGCACAACTAATTTTTCTTGAACAACAGACCATCCTGTAGAAAATAATCCAACCACTTGCTCCTATCTGCCAAAGCCGGATTCCTACAAGCTTCAAATGCCTCTTTAAAGCCTGAACCATTTTCATATAACTCCTTAAGAAAATCAAAACCCACCACTTGGATTTGACTTTCCTGCAACAAAATATTCCTTCTACTTAAGGCATCTGCAACTTTTTTTGACTGTCCAGTTATATGCTTCAACACAAAATGAAAAATTTGAAGATATTCTACCCATTTAGCATGTCTCTGGCTGAGCTTTGGCTGCTGCATGATAAACTGCAATGCATGGTTATCTAAATAGAGAATAAATTCTTTTGACATCAAATAATGCCACCACTTCTTTAATGTCTGCACAACTGCATAAAACTCCTTTTCATAAGAAGAATATTTCTTTTTTGCATCATTTAGCTTTTCATTGAAATAAGCTATCGGTCTATATTCTTGGCTTAAAACTCCTCCAATTGCTTCTACGCTGGCATCACACTTAACTTGAAAGGTGTTGTTAAAATTAGGAAGAACCAAAACAGGCTTTTCAGTTATTTTCTTCTTTAACAACTGAAAATTTCTCTCTACTTCAACAGTCCACTTAAATGGTTGTTTATCCTTTTTTATGGTCTCAATAATAGGTGCATTAATCTTACTAAAATTCTTAATGAATTTTCTGTAAAAACTAGCAAGACCATGAAAACTCCTTAACTCAAAAACACTTTTTGGTGAAGGCCACTCCTCAATTGCTTTGATCTTTTCTAGATCCATCTTTAACCCTTCCGCTGAAATCACAAATCCCAAGTACACCAACTCCTCTTTCATGAATAAACATTTCTTCAGGTTCAACAATAATTTTTCTTGCTGTAGCTTCTGCAGGACATAATTTAAATGCCTCAAGTGCTCCTCCTTAGACCTGCTATAGACTAATATATCGTCCAGATATACTATTACAAATTTACCGATGAATTCTTTAAGAACTTCATTCATAAGCCTCATGAATGTACTTGGTGCATTAGAAAACCCAAAAGGCATCACTCTCCATTCATATAATCCTTCATTTGTCTTAAAAGTGGTTTTCCACTCATCCCCTTCTTTTATCCTTATCTGATGATACCCACTTTTAAGATCTAATTTGGAAAAATATTTTGCACCAGACAAGAAATCCATTAAATCTTCTATTTTGGGTAGCGGAAATCTATACCTGATTGTGATCTTATTAATGGCTCTTGAATCTGTACACATTCTGCAGCCTCCATCTTTCTTTGGACTCAGCACTGTTGGCACTGCGCAAGGACTCAAACTTTCTTTGATTAACCCCTTGTCAAGCAATTCTTGCACCTGTTTCTTAACTTCTTCATTTTCTGCAGGATTCATTCTATATGCGGCTTTGTTAGGCAGGCTTGCTCCAGGAATTAAATCTATATGATGACTAATTCTTCGAATGGGCGGTAATTCATTAGGCAAATCATCAACAATAATATCATAATATTTCTCCAACATTTCTTGAATTTCAATGGGTAAATCAGAAACTTTGGTGGAAGTCATGATTACCTTGGGCTTGCAAATTACAACATAATTTACCTCATTTTCTTCCATCTGCTTCAAATACTCCTTTCCTCCAAGTAACAGAGTTTTTGGATCTGTCTTCTGTCCCGGTCCATCTTCTTCTTGTAGAGGCAGTAATGTATGATTAACACCATCTTTCTCAAACTTGTAGGTGTTTATGTTTCCATCATGCATGGCTCCTCTATCATATTTCCAAGGCCTTCCCAGCAATATGTGACACACGTCCATAGGCATCACATCACAAACAATTTTATCTTTGTACTTGCCCACTTGAAATTCCACTTCACACTGTTCACTTACCAGCAGTTGATGTCCCTTTTGCAACCATGAAACTTTATACAGTGTTGGGTGCCTCACTGTCTTCAGCTTCAATTTCTCTACTACTTCTGTAGAAACCAAATTATCAGTGCTACTACTATCAATGATCATCTGGCAACATTTCCCTTGAACTTTGCATACTGTCCTGAATAAAGTTTTCCTTTGTGGTGGTTCAGCCACCTCCTTTGCTGGTTTAAGCAAGAATTTATTAAGTACCAGAGATTCTCCTCTCTCTGGTGTGTTTTCTTCTTCTGGTACTGCTGTCACTGGTGCCTCTCCCTCAGCTGGAGCAACAACTACATTTATCTACCTTATTTCTGCATTCTATGGGCACTCAAAAGCTCTGTGTCCCGGTTTATTACATTTGTAACATCTTATTTCTTTGCCTCTTCCTCTACCTCCTCTTCCTCTGGAAAAACTCCCTCTGCCTCTTGCATCACCTCCTATGGGTGCATGCGGGGTTGAGCTACTACTAGCTCCATCTTTAGGTGTTGTAGACCTTCCTCTACCACCTTGACTTCCTTTCCCTCTGAAAGTCCCTCTCCCTCCAGCAGACTGCTTCCTCATGAGATTTTCTTCAGCGTTCAGTGCTATCTGATAGGCTTCCTCTACTGTTTTTGGAGACAGTAAACTTATTTCATCCTGAATGTCCATTCTGAGGCCATTCATATATCTAGCCACTTTTTCATCTGTGTCTTGGGCTTCTCCAGCTCTTATACTCACCTTATAGAACTCTTATGTATACTCTTTTACTGTCAAAGCTCTCTGTCTAAGATTTTGCATTTTTCTAAACAATGTCTGTTGATAGTTACTGGGAAAAAATTTACCTTTTAGCTTTGCTACCATCCTGCTCCAATTCTTGATTGGCTGCTTACCCAGTCTCCTCCTTTCCGCCTGCACACCATCCCACCAGAGCGTTGCATGGCCTTTTAGTTTGGTGACAACAAGCTTTACCTTCTTCTCATCTTCGGTTTCTTCATAATCGAAGAATTTCTCCATGCTATTAATCGAGTCGATTAATTCTTCTGGATTCAGTCCTCCTTGGTAGATCGGCACTAATTGATTCCAAGGCCTGGCTGTGGATTTCAACACTGACTGAAAGAACCTCATCTCAGGAGTAACCTGTACAACTTACTCCTCTGTAGCTCCAACTTCAGGCTCGCTGACATCTCCATCATCTATGTTTCTGTCTGAGGCTAACGCATCCAATCTAGCTCGCAACTCTTCTATGTTTTCCATCAATTCAACATTCGCAGCAGGCCGTCCTCTTCCACCACATCCTCGTCCTCTTCCAACCCTGAAAGCCATCCTTTTCCTACTCCTGAGACTTAATTCAATGCCAGTTACTGGCTCTGATACCACTAATGATGGACTGCTTGCTGGCTCTAATGACAGTCTCCCTAATTTGATTGAAATATCTTCTATATCTGCCTCTCTCTCCCTTATCATGGTCTCTGAGATCATCTATCATTAAATTAACAATTTCATTCTTTTGTAAAATTCACGATCCTTTTCAATTCAGATTGGGATCAAGTCCTGTGCCGCACAGCTATGGATGAACCTTCCCTGCTACCACGCAGAAACTGCATATATATCTAGGCCCACAGCAGTTATAAATCCAAAGTCATAATCTAACTAGCAATATATGATCCCTCACAATATATGATATGCGCACATACATTTATAATAACACAATCATAATGTAACTGCGGCTGTGGGATTGATGTCCATATAGGAGATGCGTACAACAATTAACTGGCGATATAAGATATGCGCCCACCAATAATATGGAAAACTCATAAACAAATCCTCGCTATATAATCTATGCCATACATTAGATGTGCGTACAACAATTTTATAAAACACAATATTTCTCCATGCAATATATAATATGTGCACAACAATTTAAATACACACAAGAATTCTCCACGAACCAGGCTATTATGAAACTAATAGACAGTGCATGCAACAATTATAATGATAGACACAACCTGAAACTTATTTCCGTGCGTGCGGCCAGCAACTTATACGCACAGGTCCAACTCACGGTTTCAATGAATTCACGGGAATGGACTATTATAGAATTAATTCAAATCATTTAATAAATAATTTCACTGTCTATACAAACAAGGCACAGGACTGTGATGTGATACGACTATACACAACCTTTAATCGCATAAAATTACACAGTCAAATCTTCGCCCATACACAGAAATGCATGCTAATTAATTCAAAACCCCTGTTTTATTTTTAATTGAGGAGATGGCGGATTCTATTCAACCAATTCAACACTTCTCACATATAATGCATAACTAACTCTGGAGTCCTCCTCATAGAAGTTCTTCATCAAATTCTTACTCTCGCCCCCCTGATTCCCTGGTGCCCAAGTCACTATCTTTTTCTTTTTTTATCTCAATAGCTGCCTTATTACAAAAGTAGTGATACATAAAAAAGTAGCCATACATAGTAAATTAGAGTTGTTTCTTTGTTTTTTAACAACTAGTCTAGCATGCCTTATGCTAAGCCTATCTAGAGAAGGTGGCATGCTTTTATTCCTTATCTAGTTCCTAATTTTAACTAAAAAAACATAGAAACAACAGGCAAAGGATCCCACTCCTTGCCTGTAGATTTTTTTTTGATTTTGTGGAATAAATCAGAAGATTTTCTCCTTTGAATCAGATGCTCCTGCATCACCCTCTCGAAGAGGCAAGTGAACATTGCTTTCCTCTCTGAATAATAAAATATATGTTGTTGTCTCTTATTGTTCTGTGTTCTTGTATATTTCTTTGCATGTTTGGTATTTTGGTATCTTCTCACAGGTCAAGAGCATAACAAGTGGTATCAGAGCACTTTCCAAGGCCAGTGGGATCTCCATTTTTAGCATAATTTTTTTGGCTAGAGATGTGTTTTAGCATATTTAAACCATGAGATCTATCGTTGAGCACATAAATCTGCGGACTTGGGGAGGCATGCACACACGAAATACAAGAGGTGGTAATTCTTGTTGGACTCCCTTGTAACCACTGTGGGCAACCCTTTGAGTAGTAGTGCATTAGACAAAACCATGCACACACTGTCTTCCAAGTACCCTCTGGGTATATAGAAATCCCCCTATGATCTCTTGAAACCTCGCATAGATAAACCGTTGGTCATCTTGCTACTACAGTACACCGAGAAGAACACTCGAGGAGATTACTCCCGCGTATGATCGGGTAGTCAAGTTGTACGACTAAGGGTATGGTTGATCCTCCTTGGTTAGTGCCTTGAAAGATTGGGTCGAGTACTATTTTCAGACCCTTATGTATATTGTGATTTGTAGCACCTAACACTCCTTGAGACCCTAGTTCCTTTGTCTCTCTCTCGTTCACGCATCATCTTTGCCCAATCAGATCTAGCAGGTCGGGTTTGGTCGCCACAACAATAATCATTTCTGCCATTTAGATCCAGCAGTTGGGTTCGGTAGCAGTCGCAACAGTCAGATCCACCATTTTGTGGCTCCTATACCTGGGTAGGATTCTCATAGAAAATTGGGTAGAAGCAACTTTTCAAGGAATCTGCTACTACAGTATTCCTAAGCGCAGAGTCTGAGACACTCCCGGGATGCTTATAGGAGACCTAGCCCATAAGAATCAAGTTGATGAGTTGAAAAAGGTGATACCATTCACTTGTCAGCGTCAAAAAAATCGGGTGGTCCCAAATTTTTTCTCACAGTAACGACAAGTGCACCGGATCATTGCATGGTACAAACTAGAGCTCAAGCTACAACCAATGAGAATATGGACTCCCTTGAACATAGGTTGGAGGAATTAATGAAGCAGATCCAGAACTTACAAGAAACTCTTACAAAGGGAAAGATGGGGGAATAATCAGAGGCATATGATTTTAATGAAAACATTGTGGGCAAGTCTAGCCATTGTCTTCACTTCTATAGAAACCACCAATAGTCCCAGTCGTGACGACCCAAGCCGGACATATATAAATTTGATGAATCTCATTCGGCCACATGGCTAGCACAAATGGAGCAATATTTCACATTGAATCACATTAGAGATGATGCGACTCAGCTAAGTGTGGGCAACATGTACTTGGACCATGAAGGATGGCAATGGTGGCAGTGGCATCAACGTTGCTATGGAAGGCCTGTGACTTGGTGGATATTCGCAAAAGCCCTTTCAGATCACTTTAACCAGGAATATAACTTTTTGGGTCGTCTTACTAAGCTTCGATAGACAGGAACAATGAAAGAATATATGACAGTCTCTGAAGCCTTAGCCTTCCCCACAGGAGGTCTACAAGATGAGTTCTACTTGGAATGTTTTGTCAGTGGTCTCAAAGACACCATACAAGCCCATGTCCAATTACAATAGCCAATCTCATGGCTAGATGCTTGCAAGATACCTCATGAAGTAGAACGCTCATTAGCGCCCTAGTTGACTCATCCAAATTTCATAGCCAAGGGTCGCCCCACCTAGGATCCAAGCACTACCCAAACACTTAAGGTTCAAAAGGTGTCACCAATGAAAATGGCGGAAAGAAGAAAGCAAGGATTGTGTTACTACTGTGATGAGAAATAATCCCCGGGGCATAAATGCAAGGAACCAAAATTCTTTCAAATTGATGCTACTGATCACAGTTCATTGGAGGAATCCCCACCATTTCAGGAACCAGAGGAGGAAGATGAGGATGACCAGTTGGACAATGCACTCCTAACTACAGCTGAAGAACCAGTTAACTCACTTCATGCTTTGGTAGGGATTTCTTCTCCCCAAACTGTCAAAATCAAAGGTTTTATTAAGCATCACCCTGTAGAAGTCTTCATTGATAGTGTTAGTATGAATACCTTTATCCATCAAAGAGTTGTTGAAGCTGTGCATTGTTTTGTTAGAGCAGTCTCTAATTTCTAGGTGCAAATTACTGATGGGGGGACAATGAAATGTGAAGGCCACTGTGAACATGTCAAACTTCGAATGGGTGATTATAAACTAAAGACCCACATGTTTTCCATACACATCGGTGGGTGTGACATTGTCTTGGGTGCTGAATGGATCTGCACACTCGGCCCAATCACAATGGATTTCGAAGAGCTTTATATGAGCTTTAAGCAGAATAACCACACACATACCCTCCACGAACTCTAGGCGGGTGCTCCCTCTATCATCAATCCGCATAGGATGGAAAAATTGTTAAAAAAGGGCCACCATGGAGTTATAGCCCAGTTTAATGCTATCCAGGTCTTCGAACCCACTTCTCTTCATATTCATCCCGAGATGCAATAGATCTTAAATAGCCATCTGTCGGTCTTTGACAAGCCTCATGAGCTTCCACCTTCTAGAGGGGAACATGATCATAGCATTACTTTGGTCCCATGGCCACAACCACCAAATGTGTGCCCATATAGATATCTGTTCACCCAAAATAATGAAATTGAAAAAATCATCAAGGAACTCCTGGAAGCAGGCGTCATTCGTCCTTGCATTACTCCTTACTCATCGCCTGCGATCATGGTGCTCAAGAAAGATGGGGAATGGCGTATATGTCGAGACTTCAGGGCCCTCAACAAGCTGACGGTCAAAGATAAATTTCTCATGCCGATTGTTGATGATTTCTTGGATGAACTAAATGGGGTGCAATTCTTTACTAAGATCGACCTTCGCTTGGGCTATTACCAAATTTGCATGAAGTAAGTAGACATTCCAAAGACTGCTTTCCGAACTCATGAAGGCCATTATGACTTCCTGGTCATGCCATTTGGTCTTTATACTGCCCCATGCACTTTTTAGAACCTCAAGAACCACCTGTTCAAACCATATCTCAGAAAACTTGTCCTCTCTTTCTTCGATGACATCCTCATCTACAGCCATACCTGGGCAACAAATCTTCAACATGTAGATTTGCTCTTGCAAATACTCTAGAAGCATCAATTATTTTCCAAGATGTCCAAGTGCTCTTTTGGCAGGGAAGAAGTCGAGTATTTGGGCCACATTGTGGGTTGTGAAGGTGTTAGAGTGGACCCCAAAAAGATCTAGGCAATGCAGGCATGGCCTCAGCCAAAGACCGTGAAGAGATTGAGAGGATTTTTGGGTCTTACCGGCTACTGATGCAAATTTGTCCACAATTATCATTGCAGTGCTAGATCCCTCACTCACCTTCTCAAGAAAAATTCATTTCTCTGGAACGATGAAGCGTAAGAGGCATTTATAGCTCTCAAACATGCCATGTGTTCTAGTCCTGTATTAGCACTACCTGACTTCACCAAATCTTTTGTGATTGAATGTGATGCTTCAAGTACGGGTATTGCGACAGTCTTAATGCAGGATGGTCAACCCTTGGCCTTCACTAGCCAACAACTAAGTGGGACAAATCTGGGACAATCTACCTATGAGAAGAAGATGATGGCCATCTTACATGCAGTGGATACCTGGTGAACATACTTATTGGTGTGGTGTTTCCAAATCCACACAGACCATCAAAGCCTTAAATACCTTTTGGATTAATGTGTATCCTCACCAAAATAAAATAAATGGCTCAGAAATGTTGGGATATGATTATGATATAATTTACAAGAAAGGGCATGAAAATGTCGTAGTAGATGCTTTATCATGCCAATTTGAGGAGGAAAGCACCCTGCTCGCAATCTCCCTTCCCATTCCAGAATGGATTGAAGAGGCTCGCAAGGAGTGGTTTTCACATCCTTTTCTCTCCCAACTAATTATTAAATTGCAAGCTGATCAAAATTCCACAGCGGACTACTCTTGGCTGGATGAGATTCTTTGCTACAAGGATAGGGCATTTTGGCATAGTTTCACTCATCTCGCATGGCAGGCCATTTAGGCTTTCAAAAGACTTATGCTCGCACTCGACATTCATTCTTTTGGACAGGCATGAAAAAAGACATTATTACTTTTGTAGCTGAGTGTGACATGTGTCAATGCCAAAAAGGAGAAATAGTCAAATCCATAGGCACATTACAGCCATTGGCCATCCTGGCCTCAATCTAGATGGAGGTTTCTATGGACCTCATTACGGGACTTTTGAAGTCAGGCAACAAGTCACTCATCATGGTAGTTGTGGATAGACTTTCTAAGTATGCTCATTTCTGTGCCTTACCCCACCCTTCTACACCAGCTTTGATGGCTCAATATTTCATGGTCCAGATCTTCAAATTGCATGGCATGCCCAGTTCTATTTTGTCTGATCGTGACCTAATCTTCACCAGTAACTTTTGGCAGGAACTCTTTAAGCTACAAGGTACCCAACTACAACTCAGTGCTTCCTATCATCCCCAAAATGATAATCAAATTGAAGCAGTCAACAAATGTCTAGAGACTTACCTTAGGTGTTTCACTTCAAAAAGGCAACATCTATTGGTACATTGGTTAGCTCTAGCCGAATGGTGGTATAACACTAACTATCATGCCACCACCAAAATGACTCCATACGAATCAGTTTATGGTGAACTCCCTCCTTCACCTACTTCTGATATCTAGGGATGCTCAAAGTTACAAGTAGTGGATAAACTCATTTAGAACCACGCAACCATGTTGGCCCACCTTAGAGAGAATCTCCATCATGCTCAAAACTGTATGAAGCAATAGGAAGATCAACGTCATTCAAAATGCAAATTTCAAGAATGGGATTAGGTATTTTTGAGGCTGCAACCATATAAGCAAACATCCCTCAAAGACAAGGGTTGTCAAAAATTAACTCCAAAATTCTACGAATCGTATCAAGTACTTCAGCGCATTGAGAAGTAGCCTACAAGCTAGCTTCGCCACCCACTGCAAAAATCCATCCTGTCTTCCATGTCTCACGCCTCAATAAAGTTATTGGGAACCATTGCTGAATTCAATCCAGTCTACCAAAATTAGATGAAGAAGGTTCAATCTTGTTCCAACCTAAACAGGTTCTTGACCTGCAAAAACGGCTCCTGCATGGCTGCACGATCAAGGAAGTCCTCATCAAGTGGAAAGACACGTCTCCAGAAGATGCAACCTAGGAACCAACCACTGTCGGTCAACAGTTTTTGTAGCTTCAGCCTTCAGGACAAGGCTATTTTTATGGGGGAGGGCATGTTAGGGTCCAAACCCCTTATTTCTGTAATATGGTTAAGTCATAGTTATAGTTAAGTAAAGAGTTAATAAAGCCCATATTAATAATTGTAAGTGGTTGACCCGCATTTAAAGAGGGGACCATAGTTAGTTGCAAATGGGCCATGCTATTAGATAGATGGTATTAATAAGAACTATGGTACTGACCCATGGTATTGCATGTATGAATCTTATATAAAGGATAGAAACACCCCTCGAGGAGTTTCGTGTCTTATTTTGTAATTGCGCCCAGCTCTATTGGAGGTTTCCCCATTGAAGAGGTAAGTGAACATTTTTTTCCTTTCTGAATAATAAAATACGTACTGGTATATCTTATTGTCCTATGTTCTGGGTATATTTATTTCATATTTTGTATTCAAGTATCCTCTCGCAGGTCAAGAGCATAATAGAAGGCAAGGCCTTCGATCCTAGAAATGCTCAATGCAAGATGGGTAAGGCAGGGTTAGGGTCAAGGTGGCCCAGACCCGCTGATGGGCAACCAAAACATGTAAAAAACTGAATGCATGTGTGAAGATAGGTGTAGATATGAGTCAATGAACATGCATGCAAGTAGTGTTGGGTTGTGTTATATTCTTTCCACGACTAACCTATGTAGTGAACTGGGGGGTTTAGAGGGGGTGCGGAGCCCCCCCTTCATTGCGCTGATTGTGCAGCAGGGGTGCGGCAGCCCCCCCTGTCCAGGGGGTTTGAGGGTGGTAGGTAGCCCCCTTCTACAGGGTCCGGGGCAGCGCCTCGGGAAATTTTTTTTTGGACCCTATATTAGGTTGGGCGAACCTACCTATGGTTTTTGGGTCCATGGTTTTGGAAACAATGGTTTTTTGGTCCATGGTATTGGATGCTTCGGTATGTACATATATGTATTGTAACATTGAAAGGAACATAATGAAAAATCAAGCTGGTAGTTCCGATTTTCGGATCCAGTGGGAAATCTCTGTGTATATGTGTTTTATGTATTATGCTCTCGCATTGTTTATCTTCTTTGTTTTAGAATTTGTATGCAAGTAATTTCTGTGCGGGGTTAAAACCTACAAGTAGTGAGTGAAACATTAAGTAAATGGGAAAAAAATTCAGTGTGTGAAGCGAGTTGCCGCAACGGTGGCCGTTAGTGTAGAAACAATGTCATGCATGCAACAACAAGGAGGTGCAATGGAAAAAGTAAAACAATGCTTCTACAAGCTAACATGCATTGAAATGATAGAAAGCATTCAAAAATACCAAGAAAACAACACTCACAAACCAAAATAAAAAAAAAGCGACAAAAAAGCAGTAAACGACATGAAAAGCGAACTTGCTCAGAAAAGATGAGCTGAGTGTGATGAATTCTCCTAAATGACATGGGGTATGCCATATCTCCAAGATCGAATTCAGGAATGAGCTCTAAATCATCGAGTAAATAGTTTTTATAAGACTGAGGCTTATGACATGCATGCCAAAAATATAGGAAAAAACGACACTTGGAGGGATGTTTCTAAAATGGCTTTTTCATTTAACCTCTAGTTTCTAAAAATAGATTCCTAAAATCTAGGGAATTTTTTTGGTTTTTTATTTTTTTTCTCTTTTGGGAAAATGTAACCCATTCTTGAAAAGAAATATTTCTCAGTCCTTCAGGCAATTGGTCAACATAGGACCACATGCAATAGACTACAAACTCTCGAGTGACTTCTGCACAGTTTCTGGGTTGAGTGGCTTTGTCTTCCCCTCAGTCTCTGCGCAATTTCTGGATGGAAGGCAAGGCTTTTAGGCAGATCTGTGCAAATTTTGAGAGCAAGCACAATAATGTGATTCTCTACACAATTTTCAAGGGGAAGGATGTCTTCTTGCTTTATGCATTTCTGGAGAGCAACATGCTTCCTTGATGCTCTATGCAATTCTAGAGAGCAAGGATGGTTGCCCTCCAATTCTACGCAATTCTTCAGTGAGCAAAAGAACCAGTTAATGACCAAATTAGAGGATGTTATCTTGTGGGTGGAAGGAAAACAATCTTGCGAACACAAGCTGATGAGCCAAAAAAAATCAACTAAATCATAACTACTTGTCAGTGCAAGACATGGTGCTAAGGATGGTTGGTAGGGAGGCTCCAAAACAAAGCTAATGAAATATTATGGAGGATGGTTCTAGTCGCTATAACATTGGCGACACACTGGTAGAACTCCAACTCTATGAATGGACCTTGTTTCATGAAAATAAATTCTAAATCCTCTGGAAGTATTGTTTGATTCTTTTATCATCATGGTTTCCATGGTAGCTTGAGTGAAAGATGTAGCACCTGCCATGCTCTTGATCGGTTAGCACACATTCCAAGCCAAGTCAAGTTATTTGTTTCGATTGGGGTTGAGAGGTATATTGGTGCACAAGTAATATGACTGTTAGAGTTTAAGTTTCATCTCTGGTGTTTCTCCGCTGTCATTAGGCCTAGAGAGTACCCTTGCAGATTCATGAAGGAACACAAGCATTAATCCGCTGCCAACGAGCCAAGTTAGTACCCCGTCAGAGTTACTTTCATCACCTCTCTACATAGGAATCCTTTCTCTTCTTTCGTCTTATTTTTTTTTTCAAAATTTTCATTTTTTCATTTTTTTCATTATTCATTTTTTCAAGAACTGTGCATAGGAACTTATTTGTTTTAGAGGTGGAAGAGGGATCCCGACTTATTGAGTGCAGAAGAGGTTTTTCCTTCAGAGAAGTATGTTACATATACCTATGATATACTCATTAAGGTTTTCCCCCTCACGTTACTCTACTTGACTGAGCTGACAAGGATTAACCCAAAAACAACCGACAATAGTAGCTGGTACTAATTAGAGTGCAAGAATTGTGTTTTTTCCAGGATGCACTTCGAACAAAATGTATTTTCCATTGGTGTATCATTGAATTAAGACACCAATTTCTACAAAATAGAGAGGAAAATAGATAGCCAAGTGTTGGTATATGTACAAGTCCTCTTGTACTTTATCCTGCTTATTTTAAGAGACATGATTTCATGCAAAACTAACCTACGAATGTAAACAAGCAAACAAAACAATAAAGAAAATAAAATAAGTAAATGTGAAAGAAAAACAAGAAAGAAAAGAAGGCAAGAAAGAAAACAAATAGAAAGAAAACACTACTGGTAGTCCTAAGCTAACAGTACATGGGTCTGATCACATGAAGTGATATTTCTAATGCAACCACTATTGCACTGGTTGACCCATGTTGGTGAAGGTGTGGTTCACAAAGATAAAATTGATGCAAACCAAAAAAAACGAAAGATATAACCATGAAGACCAACATACTCCAAGGTTAAACACATCCACAAAAAAGAAGATTGAGAGTGCAAGACAAGCACTCTGTGGACTTACCATGGTGTTTTGATGCACTACATGCAGATGATAAGAATATGCACTCTCTTAATTGTGACGGGAAATACAACGTGATAAAGGGAGACAAGTTACGTCTTATAAGGGTTCTTACTGTGTAAGATTTATCCAATGCATGAGTGATGGGATCATGTGATTCAGGTGGAGGAAGTTAAATGTGTGTTGGATTAATCTTCAATGCATATAGATGAGTGATGAAGAGCCTTGGATGGCTCAATGATTTCCTAATCAGAAGTGAAACTAACCTTAGGATAGCGAGGGCCTAACATAATAATCAACTCGTACTGAAGTGCCTCGACATCCTGCAGGGTTTTGACTTCATCGAGAGATAGATCTTCATAAACATGTGGCTTTGAAAGATCAACAACGACTGAATCAACATCGTGATTTAATATAGGAGTAAAGAGATCACGACAACGATGATCAGAAAAATCAATGATTTCATCAGCATCCTCATGATTTGATGAATCGAACAGAGGGGTAGATAAGAAGCACAAATGTTCACCCTCTTCGTTTCTAGAAAAAGTAAATGAAAAATGATGTGGATTTTTAGTGAATAATTTTTGCTCTCTGTTATTAAATTGTGGGTTGACTTCGACTATGTTGCGCGAATGATCGGAAGTAGATGCATGTGTGGATGTATTTACACAAGGAAAATCAAAGATAGAATAATCACCAAAGGTTTTAGGAAAAAATGGAGGAGGCACAGACATAAGGAGGTCATCCTTCATTGTAGGTTGATTCTCAGATCCCAAATCATACTCATCACAAATGATAGCACATGTTGGTTGTGAAAGATCAACTTTGTTAATAGCTTGATACCCTTTCACAACAGGTGTAGGGTCCAGAATGGAAGAACACAAGATACTGAAATCTGGAGGATCAACAAAATAAGGATGGAGGTTGAGGTAACAAGCGCGTATGATAAACCATGGGCTTCCCAAACAGATATGCATAGAAATTAAGAGTAGTGAGGGTGGGAGCATATACTAGTTAGATAATCTTGTGTGCACGCTCTCCCGCATCACTCTATTGGGGTGGAGTTGTTTGATGAGGGAAAGGTGGAAAGTCACTTGTGATAGAAATTGTGTCCTCTTGTGATTGTGTAGCTTCATCACTGAAGTAGGGTGGGCAGAGTTTGAACTTTTTCTTCACTTTGGGACATACTGACTTGTGACAACAATATTGAAATATGTCTAGAAGATATTGGGTTTTCATCTAACTTTTTGGAGCTTCAAACATGAGTAGGCGGAAGTGCTTCCAAAAATCCATAGGTGATTCATGCAGGGCCTCTCATTGTTTTAACATAGTTTGGTCAAGAGCTTTAGAATCAAAATGATGGAAAACATATTCCATTAGATCATTGAATGACTTAAATGAGTTCATGCAATTGGGAGGTAAGATGCAGTGCCATAGTTTTGGGAATTCACGATGTGTGTATGAAAGCAGCGTAATGAACTCAACTTCATGAAAATATTCCTCACTCTCCAAGAATGCAAGGAATTCATGTAAATTCTCAGGCTAGGCCACTTTGCCTTCACCGTCATAAGTGAGTTTCGACAAGTGATCAAAATACTCCTTCGTGACTTCAAAGGAATGTGCATTGGACAAACATCACGGAGGGTTAACTACAATAATATCCATGATAGATGTGCGAAGATTCAAAATAGGATGTGAGGACTCAACTTTTCATCTGGACCTCCTTCTAGCACCAGAAATGTTGATGGTGCTGGACCTGTGAACATGTTAGGGGATCTCCCTTGTAATAAGTACCAACTAGACCTCAGACTGTTTGGATTAGGAGCCCTAGCAGTGGGTAGTACGGTATCACCTTGACTGTGGTTGTGCACAGAGGAAAGTAATATGTCCTTGTTGGAAGCAAGGGTGTGACCTTGCAGTAAGTCAATGAAGGTGCATGAAAAGCTCTAACACATGGAAGGGGAGAAGACTGCACCCCATAGAAGCCTATGATAGCACACAACTTGAAAGAGAACACACGATATAGAAAGTAGGATAGCCGATGATCCAAAGTGATGTATTATACCAACAACACACCTCAATAAGATTGATAAAAACACATACATAATGGTCCATACATACATGCGTAAGTTACAGCTACATACATCATTAGAGTAACTAGCATAGTCGAACTACAAACAATATGTGCTTGAAATGTGTTGGATCTGTTATATGAAAAGAGTGAAATATCCAATCATACATACAACCATGCCAACCAATAGCCCTAATAGTGGAACATTATAGTCACTGTCACTTGTGTAGGTCTATAACTAGGGTCTCTCACACCACCAATTATTCCACATTATTAAGTCAATCCGGGATCGTTTAGTTCTTTCAAAGAGTAACTCAATCCGAGGCTGTTTTGCCCAAGTAATGCTCGGTAGTATAGTGCTCTAATGAATTGAAAGGAAACAGATACTAAACTATAACTGAATCAACTCAAGGATAAAATCACACAAATCAATCTGATCAGTCAAGGGTACGGAACCAATAACCCTTCCCTTTAGAAACTGATAAAGAAGAAAACCAAAGCAGAGGCTTACGGATCTGGGAGTCAGGCAGCGTCTTGCTGGCTCACAACAGTCTTAGGCCTGCTATCACTCGAAAGTAACAAAAGCAAATAAGCAAAAGTAAATGGAACAGCAATTATGAAATGGAACAACAGGAATTAAATGGAACAGCATAGGTAAATGGAACAGCATAAATAAATGGAACAACAGTAATCAAAACAGCATAAATAAACGGAACAGCAAACAGGAAACTTCAATCATATGGAACAGCTAACTCAATTGGAACAGCAAACGCAATGGAACAACAATCTTAAACAGATGCACACATTCTAAGCTATTACAACAATCTGAAAGTAATGTATGACGTGACTATTTCTGAACAGAGTGATATTGTCTTCAAATCTCGTGAACATGTATTTTATATGAATCCAACGATAATACCAGTCATACCAATACCGGGATGCAAGTCAAAGAAATTCACTTTAGATAATACAGAGACATGAATGAAGAAACTTATTCAGATTCAGAAATTAACTGAAGAGCATAGTCTATCATGTAGAAGATATATCAGATTGCTGGAACAAAGGAAATAATCAAACCACACTAATCACCGTATGATACAACAGCGAGTGACCGTCGGAGCTGGGCCCTTGGCTACCAATGGTACACCGCTTAAAGTTACTTCAGATGCAGAGGCAAAGTGAACACAAAGTTCTTTATATTGATTGCATTAACAAAGATACACAAGATCAAGTCTCAGCAAAACTTAATGCTCAGAGTTGTTCCAAACCGTGTAATTACAATATAGCTGATCTCCCTCCGCTTAATGGCGTGGTATCTTTATATAACAGAAATGACGGAGATATCTAGATACAAAAGATAAGCTAAAGCAGCGATCCCTCA